>JAAGNO010025970.1:0-37032 GCA_033439905.1 Ceryle rudis
TTTTTGTATTTATAAAGATATATATTGATGAGACACTTTATAAGGTTTTGGAAGAACCAGTGATTTTTTTAATTCAACGCTTTTTTTCCAGGAGCTTGACACCTCTCTTTTACTTTTTCTGGACCTGAATTGCCCTCAACCTGAAGTTAAATATCAGTGATGAATTCTCCCTTGTATTGCTTGTAGATGATTTGTTTCTTTGTCTGTTGTGTTTGATTTTCATCCTGCTTTGATGAAAACTTGCACTTTCTTGCACTTTCAGTTTCTTCTCACTTCATGTATTTGCCATTTTTAATCTAATCAGCCACACGAGTGGGATATAACTGTTGAATGATGAATCCCTGCCTCCTCCACATCCATTTTTTTGTACCCCTCTTCCATTTTCTGTGCTCCTGTACTTTTGTACGTTGTGATGACAAAACTGACCTCATCAGGTTGCCAATTCTGGGAAAAAAGGCTTAAAAATCACTTGTGTGACTAACTAGAGAGAAATTTATGCCAGCAACCCCTTGATTATCAACCTGTCTGTGCAGAACAACAGCCTGTTAATGCTGGGGAACACTGAGGTTCAGTGCCTTGCATGTGGCAGGGAATCACAGAATCACAGCATTGTTGGAGTTGGAAGGGACCTCCGAAGAAGAGAGACCGGTACGAGGCCATGGAGAGAGATAGCACAAAGGAATTTCATTGAACTTGAAGCGATAACTGTTTCTTTGAATCAAGGGGTGAAATACTGTAGGAGATGAGAAGGAAAGAAGATATGAATAATCTCTGGATTTCTTCCACCCACCCTGATCCTACCATCAGCTTTCATTGTTTCTTACACTTTCCTTTATAGAAAGTATCTGTGATTTAAAGAAACCCACAACAAAAACAACCAGAGAAAAAAAAACCATCCAAAGCTTCTTGACTAACTCCCACTACTAAAACACCTACTTTCTTTCTGTTAAGCCTTTCTAGGGCTGAGATAAACTGTGCAGCTGAATATCTGGGGGAGAGATTTATGCAGGTTTGGAAATTCGGGGGGCTGAACTGTAGAAGCCTCCACACTGAAGTCTGCTCAGGAGAGTGCACTCGAAGGAACAGAAACCACATCAGGCTTTGCCCAGGCTACACCAGGGCTGTTTATGACAGCTAGGGACTATCCAGAGAGTCAAGAGGTGACAGGAGTGGGTGAAGAGAATGAAAACATAGCTGTTAAATGATTCAGTGCTGCAGTCAGTATGTGCACAGAACATTCAGTCATACAAATAACCCAGCAGTGCTCTAATGATATGATGTATTACCATATAATTGCATAGCTAGTTTGTCAGCAAGACTAAATTAATTCCTTAATGTAGAGGTCTGCAAGATACACTAGTCTTTTATGTTGTGTTTCCCTCAATTAATCTGGAAGGTAGTCAGATAAACACCTTGTGATAATAATGGTGTAATTGTTCTCCGTTAAATTTTGAATGTTAGAAAGAAAAAGCCCAGCTTTCTTGTACTGCAGTCACATGTAGTCATCACTCTCTTCTATTCCACCAGGTGGAGAAGCTCACCAGTGCCACTGAGAGGAGATAGATGCCAAGCAGACTGCAAAGCAAGACTGCTCCTGATCAAGAAACCCTTATTTTATTTCGAGACCAACCTTGCCTTTTTTAAAAAAAAAAAAAAAGACAAATGAGCTGACCAACAGAATTTTCAAATATAACATTATTTTCTTAGGGAGGAAGATGACTTGTACATCCAAAGCAAGCACCATTTCACAGCCCTCTCCCAAGATACCACTGCTTATTACAACACGTAATAGCCTTTCCCACCTATAATTCTGAAAGCACTGTTCAAAGATTGGTAAAATATTTAACCCTTTTTTATAGATAAGAAACAAATAAACGCTAAGTGGATTTATCCAGAAACACTATAGATCTGTAGTAAAGACAGTGAGTGAATCACGCAATTTTGAGTTACAGCTAATGAGACTAGAAACACCAGCACACAAAAACTGACAAAATAAATCATAATCCTGTATGGATTTACAGTGACTGAAAACACGTATCATGAGCACTCCTCAAACTGAGATGCTAATTTGTTCCTCAGTTAGGTGACAGGTTTTGCCATGTGGACTGTGGGCAGATTGTACCCACTGAAAGAACACCCTTTGAAGACTTTACTATGTTGTCTGATAAAACAGATGGGGCTGGAGGTTTACTGAAATGAAGGGATAAAGGCTTGGATTTGTTGTTGAGATTGAGCAGGGCAGCCCTACAGAAGATCCAAAGCTATTCTGCGTGTACACATGGGATTCTGGATGCTGGATTGAAGACACATCAACATTGTCAGGAGCATACAGACGGGAGGAATCTCTGGTTGTGTTAACCCTTTAACTGCAAGTGCAGGATAATTTACACCAGGGTCTTCTGAGCTGGAAGGACATGAAGCTGTCTGAGTGCTGAGTGATGTAGCTATCCCAGCCCAGGGTCAGGATTTAATAGCTAAACCAGCATGAAGCAAGTGAGAGTGCTGTGCCAGCTCTGTACATGGAGCCTCTCTGTAAGCTGTCCTCTGGCAGTATGGCAGATCCTCAGGGCTCAGAGCAGTGCTCTCCTCAGGGAGTTTACAGGTTTAGAAATTGAAGTCCTCTTCCAGGTTTCAATCTCTTGAGAGAAAAGCTTGACCTTATTTATCTCAGTTTACTTAGCTGTAGGACAGATATTACTATAACCATTTAGAAACACTTACTCTGGATGGATAGTATAAGGATTAAGTGAAGGATTAAGTGATACATGAAGCAACAGATGATCCACTGAATTTCTTCTATTGAAGTGTAATCTTGCCTATTGGTATAGGTTGGCTCAGACTTAGAAAGTTTGGCTCTGGGAAGCTGGAGCTTAACCCTACTCCTAGACTTTCTGAATGTGTCCTGTTTACTGAAGGTCTGAATCCCTTTAGCATCTATCAGTATTCTTGTCTAAATCTTGCCTTCTACACAAATCTCAAGAACTGAGAACATGATAGTTAGACCATGATAGTTTTAGGTTTTATTAAGTTGAACTCTGTGTTTTATTATAATGTTAGTTCTTTCTGACCCCAAATCAAAGCTATTTTCTGAAGCATTACCATGGTGATGCACAACAGAATATTGTCATTGACAGTGCTTTTAGAGCTTTATTGAAATGTTTTTGAGCTGAAGAAAAAAAGATGTATATGAAATAATAGTACATTATGTTGGAGATTGACTTACAACGGGTTGCTATATAAAATATTAATAGAATCTCTGAAATTCTATCAAGGGAAGATACTAGAAAATTAAAAATACCTAAGTATATAGAGCTGCAAACGTAGACATTAGTGTATGAGTACAACCAAACCTATCCTTCCAAAGCACTGAAGGAAGAAATGTTTGCTAGCAAATTGAATAATTGTTTCTGAAAATTGGCAGCTATCTAGTTTCTGGGTAAGCCTTCAGTATTACCTATTCCTAAGAAACTTCTTTGGATTCACAGAGTGCTTACCATTGTGAAGCTAATAGATATGTTTTTGATGAATACATTTTTCCATTTGAATTGTGAGAGCAGTAACCTTTAGTCATACACAGACAAGATCATTTTAATTCTAGGCTTAGTCCAGCAAAATTGGGTGATTCAGAGTCTGATGTACACATTGGCTTAATTGTTGAGGTTTGGTTTTTTGGTTTTTTTTTCATTGTGATGAATCTTATTTAATGATCAGATTGTGAAGCTTATTTGATGTGTAAGGTAAATTCAGCTTAGGTCTGATTAACATATTTCTCCTCTGTTCACCCCTTCTCTTTAAAAGTATGTAGGATTCCTTTTGATGCTTTTTAGAACACCTGTTATAAACATCATATTCTGTACATCTAATTTCATTTTCCCTGAAATCCAGCAATGGGTGTTTGATGTGAAATCCTGACACTATTCAGGATTCGGCAGGAATCTTAAACCATTAAGAGGTAGTTCAGCCTCCACTCAGTGTAAATGAGGGCCCAAACCCCATTCATTTTCTTAGGTTAGGAAAGAGTCCTAAAGCTCTGTTGCTGAGCTGTTCAAGGGTTGGCTGATCTCACTTGAATCTGTGTGTCTGGTCTGATTTAGGCTGGTAAAAGTGCAATCAATGCTATGTATTTTACATTGTATATAATTAATTTTAACATATTTTGTTGTTTCCTCTCAAAATTCATTAATGAGAATAGAAACATTAAATTTACATATGCCAGTGACTAACCAGTTTTGTTAACTGGATTGTTAAAAACATCAATATTGCTTGAAAGTAGCTCTAATTATATACTCCTTTGCATATTGGGTGTTATTTCTGTCTGAATTGTAATGTGGCTAAATTATTATTTTGATTAAGCTGATGAGTTCATTCTCATTTATCTCCTTCACTCTGATTTATTTCATTCAGACACCTTTTAAATCTACACAGCTGTCCCACTCTGAGAAGCCTCCCACTACAGTTCAAGCAATACAGTGCTGTTCTTCACAAGGGCACAGTTACTGGAAACTGAAGAATGGAACAGAATAATTTTAGTCATAGGACTGACCTTTGTGAGTGAATTTGGGTATTACTCAAGAAGTTTAAGTTAATGAAAATCAATGCAAATCAGTTCAGCTTTGCATTGAGAAGCCCAGTTGGGTTGAACTAAAAGACTTGAACTTGCTTGTGCTAACAGCTCCTGATTAGCTGCTTTTTTCCCAGAAGGTCCTTACTAAGTCTGGAAAAATTATTTTCCAGAGTTTTTTGATTTCTATTATGTATGTCATTTCCTGAGATTGATGTTCTGTTAGTTGATAACCACTGTCTCTCCTGAAGGAGGCACCTGACTTATTTACAAGGCCTTTTCCTAAAAAAATGGGAAAGATTGCACAAGTGTTATGGAAATAACTAGAGTCAGTGGGGGGTCTTGCCACAGCAGCGGCGAGGCTGACAAGGCACTCCTGCTAGTTCTCGTCCTCTCCCCCTCATATGAATCAAGACTTCATGTAGTCAGGAGGAAGCAAAGAATGAAACTGAATGCCAAAAGACCCTCCAGTTCAACACATCGTGTTTGTCTTATCTAAAGAGGTGCCTCAGCTCTTCATTTCCAGATCCATTTATAAGGCTTATTAACACTTTGTTTACTAAGTAACTAAAAAATGGAAGCACAGCAATCAAAAGAATGAATTGGGAATTATGGGAATTGTGACTGAGCATTAGGACTCAGTCACTTGTACCCAATCACCTCCCCGTGTTGCACATCTTCTAGTTAGACTGTAAGTGCTATGATCGACCTGGTTAAGCTAAAGCTTTGCAGACATGGTTAGAGATAAAGGACAGCTCTTGCACATAACTGCTGTTTGGGCCATATAGAGCTTCAGGTGCTATTAACTGGAGGCAGGTTACCAGAGCTACTGCTGGCTGGTTACCTGTGATAGTACTGCAGATGTAAAGGACAGCAGCTTTGTGTGTTACTGTGGTACTGGGTTGGTGCTACTCTGCTTTGTAGTACTAGAGAAATGCTTCAGACTTCACTGATAGCTTCTGAGCTTGGCCAGAGCTCTCTTCTTTCCATCTGTGATGTCCAGAGCACCCATTAACAAAATACTACAGAAAAGTCTCTGTTTCTGGCTTCCTCCTTGCTTGAAAGCAAGCTGTGCACTAGCTCTAGCTCCCATCCCTTTGCAGTCTGGATACAATGCAGAGTAATTTAATTAAGGATGCTCTATGGGGAAAAGAGAAGGTTGTGGTAGCCAGGGGACAGCACATAAAACCAGAGCGTCAGCTGCAGCTAAATGATCAACTGTGTTGCAAAAAGAATAACGGATACTGTGACGAGTTGGAAAAAAAGCAGTTTATAGAAACTCACATGGATCCCGAGTTATGCTCAGAATGAGGACACAGCATGTTCTGTTGTGAACTATTGCAGCCGACAGTGTAAGTGTTGTATCCTTGTGTATTGCTTCATTTTTCTAACTGGGCCATGATATTTAATTAAATTCTATTTTTTTTTCCCTCATTAATAATGCAAAATATTTAAACAGAATCTAGCATTGTTTTTAGAGGCTTTGCTGATAACTTTTGTTGCTCTTAGGAGGACTGGTTAGCCTCAGTATAAGGAAAAGGATGGTCTGATAATTTCTGTGTGAGTTTTGAAACTGTTGGGCTCCTCCTATAGAAGCATCTACTGTTCTGTTTAGGGGTGTAATTTTCCCACATGTTGTACAAAAGAGCTTTGCTGTCTTGGCCAGAGCCACCTGAAGGAAACCTCAGGTAGGAGTGCCCAGAAGATGGGCACATATGTTCCTCCTTGGCATGTATTAACCTCTTCTATTCTAAAAACTTTCATCTCTGTGTGTGGCACAAGGTAGTGGGTCAGGGGGTTAACAAGTCTCCATTTTATTACTTCACCTCTGTCATAAAACTTCCTAATTCCCTGGGGCTTTTAGAAGAAGCAAGTGCCCTGTAACTTGACATTAGTTTCAAATAGACAGAAAGTCAAAGGACAACATTCTTCTCCCCACCCCTGCTGTGGCAGTATCAGGGCAACTATAACTGCACTGATGCTAGTGGAAAGAAACCTACTTCAGAATTTCCCAATTGCAATGGGAATTTCAAGACTATTGTAATGCTTAAATCATTTTAAAAGTGAAGTACTGCATGCTGTTTCGGGAGCTTGCTTAAAAAACTAAAAATCCAAACTCATTCTAATGTTAATTGCACTGAGCTACATACTAGGCTAATTGCAAAGCTTTTAGCTATGTTGGTTGTCCATGCAGTCCCTACTTCTTTGCTCAGGAGTCCCAAATTACATATAATGGAAGAAAATAAAGCATTAAATGGTTATTGCAAGTGGCTTAGGTTGCAGTCTACCATAACATCTACATCATCTGCACAGGAAACAAAAAGCGTTGTCTGAAACATTTCCATTCATCCAAAAGACATCAGGAAGGCCTAGCACTTGACTTTTACATGAACTTTAGATGCCTCAAAATAGGAAAAGGGTTTTTTCCTGAGAATGTATTTGTGATTCTGAAAGACATCAGAAAGCTGTACTTCAGGACTGTAGATTAGATAGTAAAAAGCCTGAGCAAAGTAACAGAAATTTCTCAGTTTTGTAGGCTAACACTTTAAGTACCATGTCTTGATACAGTGAAAAGATACACTTTAGTGTCACTTCATGATGACAGGGCTTGTCACTGGAAGAGAACAAGAACAAGGACTCCTTCCTGTTCCCTCTCTAACTCCTCAAGGGAGGGGACTCACATAAGTGACAAGGCCACAAAGCTATTTTTTTCTGTTGAGGCATCTGCTCATGCCAGAAAATCTGGAAGGTTTTCAGAGCAATAGGAAACACATAATGACCTCTCCTCTTCTTGGTAAAGAACGGTGCACAGACTGCTTAAAAGCAGTCTGCAAAATAGGTCTGGACACATTCCAAAGCTCCACCAAAACCAATCTTGGCACAGTATGAACAGGGGCATCCAGAACTGGTCAGGCTGGAACATCTTCAATGTGTTCACTTGCATCTGGCATGGCAAATACCCACCTGATTTCCCTCTTGTGGATGCCATTTACTTGTGCTGTGTAACAGAAATAAATGGCTGCAAATAATTATCCATCTTTAGTTTTTCCGTGGTTTTTGAAGTAATGCTTGACTTGAAGCTGCCATGAAGAATCATGTTTTCACCATAATGAAAAACAATCTATACAAATGATTTTTTCTTTGCTTGTTTCTATGAACTGTGTACTCCGGCACCAGGTGGATGTTCCGACCCGTTATTCTGGGTCTGAAATATCTGCTAGTCAGTTATATTCAGAGATGATAAAAGCATCCTCAGCACCTGTCAGTGAGCAGAACAGTCCCTGTTGGAGGTCTGTGCTTGACTGACTGTGTCAGTGTAACCAGAAAGAATGTATTTATGGTGCTCAGCAGGTATCTGAAAACAAGTTTTCCTTGAAAACACTGTGTTATATTATGTCTTTCAATTATCTCCTGCTGCTGAACTGCTGGGAGAAAGACCTTTGACACCGATAGTAGGGATGTTAAAATCAAACACTCCAGGATTTTGCTTCAGTAGGTCCTAGAAAAGAAGAGAACTGAGTCTTCATGGTTCTTTGACTTTTTCGCCTCTCCTGACTATTCTACTCTGTACTTAAGTCCTTAATAGAAAACGTGAATTTATCTCCTGGGTGAGAAGGAAACAGGGTGAGAAGACAGGGAAGAATTAAGAAGTCTACTACAAGAGAGCATACCTTCTTTTCATGTTTGCTCATGATCTGTGGCCTGCAACTGTCCCTATCTAATTATAACTGTATCCAGTCCTGGTATGAAACTGCTGGTCTTTGACATGAGCTGCATCATGGCATGACATGAGCTTTGACATGAGCTGTGGCTTTGACATGAGCTGCACCATCAACGCTAGACTGGGAACAGCTGTGCCTTCCAAGTGGGACCTAACCCACTGGAACCACAGCTGTCAAGGTGGAGTTTATGGCGTCAAAGACAGTCGAAAGCCTTGGGAGTGAGAAGTAAAAGAATTAATTCTTCAGTTTCTGAAGGGGTTAGAGAGGCCTGTTGCTTTGTGCCTCTCCACTTGCTCTAGTTACTGCAACAGGAACTCTACTGCATCTCCTCTTGAAGTGAGCTATCTTGAATCCTTATGGAAAACTGATAATCAAATCCAGCTGATCTTTAACTGATCAGTCTACCAAGTGATGTCATTAGGAGTGTTGCAAAATACCCATCCAACTGACCAAAACTGCAAAACCTATAAAAACCCACCTCCCCCTTCCAACCCCCTGAAGGCATTGTAGCTCTTGCCTTTGTTCTGGAATGGCAGTTGGAGCAAGATATTGAAAAACCCAGGTCTCTTAGAACAAATTCAGCATGAAATATTCACCATTTATGACACAGGCCTTCTTCTTATCAATGTCCTGAAGGTCAGATCCTGCACATCCGCTTGCCAGTTCTCCCCATTCTGCAGTGTTCTGAGACATTACTGGTTGGTAGCAGTAATCACAGAATCACAGAGTCCTTCTTCATCCTTTATTTTAAAAAGTGTCATATAATTTGTGAAACAGTGTACAATGTCTGCTTTTGTCTACAGAAATGGCAGTATCTTCCCAGTCTTTCTTCCTTTAATTATCTGGAGAAAAAAATTCCTTTCAAATGTGTTATGGCAAACCTTTAAGTGACAGCATCTCTGAGATGAGAGTGTTACCGGGTCGGTGCAGTCTGAATAAATTGGAATGAGATTGGATGACCTATTCCTGTTGTTCAGAAACAACACTGCGAGCCTCACAGCATCTGTTTTTTGCTTTGCAGGAGCACCCCAGAGAGAAGATGATCATGTATTGTCAAAAAGTGACACCTTTTTTAACAAGAACAGTAGAATTAGAAGCACGAATCTGGAATTATGGCAGCATGTTATAAATGAGAGCAGTCAGGAGACAAGCAATGCACAAATCTTTGCTTCCTGAAGAAAGTACAGGAAAGGTACAATTGGTATCAGCTGGGAGTAAAAGCTGCATGGAAGGAAATTACTGATGAGTACAAGAAATGCTGATGCATTGAAAATGTCTTTGCTCTCATTCGCTCTCCAGTGATGCTTCCTTCAACTTGGCAACTTTATGCAGTTTAGATGTATTCTGAGAAAGCAGTTGCAGAAACTTGCATTTTATCAGCCAAATACAGAAGAGTCTCCAGGGAAATGTTCCACCTGTACCACTGCTGTGTCTTCTAGCAGGTCCCAGTCCCACTTGTCTGTGTTTCTGGGAGGCCTCTTCTCTCAGCAGCAGCACACTGAGCCCTCTGGAAAGCATCCTGACAGTTTTTGGGAGGTGTGACGCTTTCAGTAGTGAACTTGCTGTTTAGATGCTTAGATGGGAGCTGATCTCTTTTGAAAAATCTGGCTCAGAGAAGTCTAAATGGCAAGACTCCTGACACTGGAGTGTCACCAGGTTTGAATCATGACACCCTAGGTTTATGTATCTCTCTAAACTCTCGCTCCTGTCTTTTGCTCTCAGAGTTTAACAGAGTGGTTAAACAATGTCAGTCCGTGTTACCACTGGAGCCTAGCTCATTTGTGGGAAGAGCTACTGTTTTGTCATGGAACTTACTGTGCTGCTCGATGCGGGCAGAGTGAGAAGGCAGGCAGCTGACTGCCTTGCTCTGGAGCAGTGCAGCTTGATCACTAATGCAGGCAAAGGGGCAGCCGCAGGTGGAGTTTTCAGAAGTACCTTGTTGAACAAAATTCTTTGGCAATGCACAGAGAGGCCCCTGACAGCGAGGTGAAAGAGCACTGACCATGATAATTTTTTCTGGAGAGGACTTTTGATTGTTAGGATTTTCCCCTTGATTAATAATTTACCCAGGTTTTTGTTGTTTACTGTTGTTGAGGGCTATTTGGAGATCTGAACTGGCCAGTGTAATGAATCAGGGCTTGAAGCACTTGCTTATACAGAACAGAAAAAAACCCTGCCAGTACCTCACAGTATGGTATCAAGAAAGCCTCAATTTTCATGTGCTTGACAGTGAGAGGTAATTGATTTGTAATTTGTCTTGGGTTTGTGGTTTAGTTTTTTTGAATAAAAAACTTATCTAATTGACATTTAATGTACCCCATTGCAACCTATGATTATCTTTTTCCACTTGAGTGACTCTTCCTGTGGTGATGTCTAACTCTGTTCAAAACTGAGTTTTTTTGTCAAAGCCAGATTCACAATGGCACCACAACCTTCCTCCCTTAAAAGAACATAATAATTAAAACAAAATGTATACACTTTGGTTATTATGTCAACATACCCACTTCCTGCTGGGTATTACCTGTATTATTACTAGAATCTGGACTGGGAATATGATTATTAATAGATTCTGATAAAGAAGATAGCAAATGAAAGCAGAGTAATAGTAATTTTTCATTTGAATCACAGACAAATTGGCTGTTTTGCAGTACTTGTCTATGGCAATTATATGTTGTTTTGCTTCCTAATGCTGATTTCCTTCCACAGTTTATTAGCATGAACATCAGGAAAACACTAGCATATTCGTTATGTCTATAAACACTTCTGGCCAGGTGGAGAAGGCAGCCCTGTCTGAACCGCTGATTAGATCTGTTTGAATTCAGGCACTCCTGCAGGATAGAGCTTTTGCCGAGTGCCTCTGATTCCGCTCGCCGTGTGGCACAGCAAGCTGCTCGCAGCAGCAACCTGCTCATGGTGGCCACCTTTAAATGGCCTGATTTGTGACAGTCTGGGGAAGAGATGTGCAAACCTTCTGCAGACGTAGTGCACGCCGACAGCCAGGTCATCCCATCCTTCTCTGGCACAAGTCACCCTGCTGAGCTTAAACTGCAGGTTTGTGCTCTGCCACGGGGCAGGGCCAAGCTGCTTGAAAGGCTTGCCACTTCTTTTGTTATTCTAAAATAGGATGTTGAGCTCTTCAGAAATGCTGACCTGATGAGATGTGCAACCAAATTTTGGCTGGATTTTCACAGGGAACACTCAGCAGTTAGCATTTTTTTTGTGGTAAAGATGCTATACTCTTCCAGAACTCAATGTTCCCAGCTCTCTGAATTTGGCCCCAGCATATCTTTAAATGCACAGTGGAACTAAAAGGGAGAAAAATAAAAAAGCAAATTGCTTTTGTTTTCTGATTTCTCCATTAGAACAGTTGTATTTTGTAGTTCCACAAAATAAGATGATAAAAATTGAAACAGCAGTTGGACTAAGTTGACAGATTGTCAAGAAGAGCACTGCTGAGATTTAATCTTCCCATAAGAAATAGGTAGTGTTAATCTTTCTAAGAAAATTGTAGATTTCTTTGTGCCAGTTTGTCTTAAAATGACCACTGTAAATCTGTGGATCTCATTTACTTTTCACATTTTAATTGAAACTAGGCAGGTGTAAGATAGGCAGCAGAGCAGAGGATGTTTACACTCTTACTAAAAGAACACAAACAAATAACACTTTCATATAGGCAAAGAACAAATGTGACTGCAAAACCCAGTTAATTCCAGATTTTCTATAAATAGTGACTGAATCGAAGTGTGTCTTCATACAGAAAATGAATATATAGCTTGTATATATATATGTATAAGTACACAGATATTTATGTAAATATGCATATTTACATAAATCATGATGACAGGAAAGTTCTTAAACTATGCTTTTTTTACTGTGAGTTACTAATTGTAGGATGTGAAATTTCACATTTTAGCTACTTGAGGACCATGAATGTACAGCCGGTGTAGGTCTGATTACATAGGTGCTCACACGATGGGCAAGGTGCTGTTGTATTCACAATGTAAACAAAAAGTTTTTTGAAAATGAATTTGTTACAATATTAACATGATCACAGTAAGCAGTATTTGTCAAACAAGTACATATTTTGTAATGACATTTCCTCATTAGCATATGGCCGGTTTTTAGACTTTTCCTCCCCTACAGAAATTACTTTTTGCTTTTAACACATGCTCACTCATTATGCAGATGGCTTAATGATCTTTCATTCATTATGATATCAATGTGGGAAGTGTATTGTTAGTTAATTCCATCTTTTTCTTTATTCAGAAAATCTGATTGCTGAAAGTTCTTTGATGTGGTGGTTTTGATCATGGAGAGCTTTCACTCACCATTTGCAGGGCTGTCTTAATGTGCTTATGTCTTCAGGACAAGTAATATTAAACCCTTGTGTTACATACTCTGCCCTTACCAGCTTCCAATAAAACAAGAAAGTGGGTAGTACATCAGTGAGTTAATTTTCTAAATAGCAATATTTGAGCATATGCCTAGGAAGATATTTGCCTTTTCTGATTAGTAATTAAACAACAAATTAGGAGTAACTGTCACATTAGAAGTAAAGTATTATTTCAGTGTATCAGAATAATTTTTAATCAAGGAGAACTACCAAAGGGACAGCACTTAAGAAAACAAAACAAAAAACTGTCACATAGCTCCAGCTATCCTAGAAAATTGTGTTCTCTGAGCTGCCTCTTGGCTGTTACAATCTGGAAAATACTGTTCCCTGAACTAAATATTCTTCCTGCCAACTTTGCTAGCTTCTGTATTTGACATTAACTAGGAAATGGTCTCCTACATCTTTTCTGATCTCTTCCCTAAGCTTTACAGAACCTTCAAAGATGACAACTTATAAGCAGCATGTTTGGATGGCTAAATCAGAAATCCTGTTCATTTAGGAGGGGGCAGCAGCAGGGAAGTACCTGAAAGATGCTTCTGCCCACAGTAGCAATTAAGTAATATTCCGGACTGTAAGCCAGCAAAAAAGGAAAACCCAAACCTTGCACTCTAGTTTTCCTTAAGCAAAGCAAACCAAAAATGTCCAGTACAATATTCAATACCTCTTCACATATTGTTTTTCACATAATAATTGAGATGGTTTTGAATATTCCTCATACATTTGGACTGTCAGTAATTTCATTACTCTTGGATTCTGGTAAGGAGCTGCACTTAGGTCAAAAACTGATGTTTAAAATCCAGCATATCTGAGAAATAATTAGTTCCATTTTGATTACCCTTCTCACTAACAGAGAGAGTATTGATTTTCACTGTACTTGTTTTATCACAGAATTGAGACTGTGGATACTTCACTCTAAGTAACATTGTTATTTGGTTTTAATTTGTGAACCAAAATAAAACTAGCCACCAAACCCCAAACATCTCTCCCTCTCCCAATAATTTATAAACATACACCCAATCAGTTTGGACATTCAAAAACTTGTGCCAGGATTACCCAAATTTTCTTCTTTGCACTCCCCCAACTTTATGCAATTTACATGGCTCAGCACCCTTTGAAACTTCTTTAAGCAGTAGACTTCCATAACTCTATGGAAATGGTTTTCATTAGTGCAAATGTACTACAGTTATGATGCTTGGTTTCTCAAATGAGGGATATGAATGTAGTTAACGTGTAGGTAGTAGTGCCTCTGGTAGCTTTTGTGGAATACATGATCACAGCTACCTGAGGACGCATTCGTGACTCAGAAGGAAATAAAAAACTGTATAGTCACAAAGACAAGAACGAACCCCCCCCCCCAGCAACTGCAAACTTGGAAATATAGTAACAGAGTCTACAAAACAACACTTTCTTTTAAGTTTAGGTGCATCTTTATATGTTAAAGAACAACCTTTGTGTTGTATGAAATGCCTTTCTGATTAAGTAGATGGTCTATTGTAAAAAGATAGAAATATAACGCAGTATACTTTATTATGGCAGTAGTACAGGGTTTGATTTCATTCTTGTACATCAAGTTGGATATGCAGATCTATTCATTATTTTCTTAAGCATGAAGATAAGTTTACTGTATGCCTCATGGTTAGTCCTGCCTCCTGATTTGTTTTACCAGAAGTTTTGAGTTCCCAAGTCTACCTAAATTGCTTTCATGAAGAAAAATCTGAACATTTTGTATATATATACCACTTAAGAGCCCTTGCTTTAGAGTGCTTTTCCGAGTACATGCTGTACAATTTTAAGATTACTGGAGGCAAATCTTTTCATGGGTATCACATAATTGACTGCAACGAAGAGCCAGGCAATAAAAGACTACAAGGATTAGTCTGGTGTCTTGCTAAAGTGAAGAATAAGTTCAGCCTCATTTTGAGAGACAAGTGTTTTGTGAAGAGGTGATTTGTTCTTAAAGGCTGAAGACAAGAGCAGCATGTAGGCTTTGTGAAATAAGACAGTAACAATTATACAGATGAAGTCTGTACTAATTAGCTGCAGACTCTTGATTTCACAGTTAATAGTTTTTATCTGCTGATAGGCACCAAAGGTATCCATCCTCACATCTTGCCCTCTTCCATGTCGCAAACATCACTACATGCTTCCAGTAGCAATTCTGCACAGATGCTCAGGCTTTAATTTCCCATCCAGTCTTTTCTTGCCTTTCTTCTCTTTTTCTTAATATTTTCTTAGAGGTGTTGATCCTGGTGATGATGAAAGTCTGAATTGCAGTGACTCATGGAATTAGCTCTTGGCACTCCTGCTCCTGCCTACTGGCAGTACTATAGCTCCAGGTCTCACAGCATTTGGGCAATCTCAGAACCAGATTTCCTCTACAATCTCAGGGGACGATATAACTGAAAGGGACAGAGATGTCTCTCCTGACCCTTTTCATCATTTCATAAAAATGCAACTTTGTAAATTTTTCACTCTTTTGTTTCCTATTTGGGAAGGTCAAGGTCTACAAGGTTGAACAGAAATTCACTGTCCTTGACTGAGGTAAAAAGACTCCTGAGTTCCCCATGCAAGTTATTAAAAAAAAAAAAAATCATACTCCTTCTCTGTTCTTTCCTGAATATAGAATTTTGCATGACCACTTGCCATTAACTAGCCATTAAGTAAAAGCATTTAACATGTTAAATTTTATCAGTCCCTGCCAGCTCCCTCTAGCTGAACAAAGTTGTGCCTGGCATAGATATTCTGAAGCAGTGTCCTAATTTGATTTTTCTAGACAGTGAGTGTAAGAGTCTCATCCTCTTCAGTGACTGCTGAAGAGAAACATCCTTGTCTGCAACATTATAGCCTTTGGGAATATTCACCATCATGCAGTAAGATATTAGAAAAAGGGAAAAAAATATTAAAACCACTTAAAGCTGAAGAAGGCCTGAGACGCCCCTTACAGCTGTATGTTAATAGCAGAGGAAGTACTTGGATTCTTGATGCGCTTACTCTGAATCACACCTGGATGCTTTTCTCCACATGCACTTTAGAGTCATAGACACCAACACTCATGCAAAACTCTGTCAAGGTGCAATATGAACCCCTAAGGACATGAGTGCTAACAGGCCCTCACGGCCTTTTCTCCTCCCGGGAAATAACTGGTTCGGCTGATTCTCCCAGCTGCACCTTCTCAGTTCTTTCATTATCAGCTCAATACAATGGCCCCTTGAGGGTGGTTGTTTCAGTGGTACAGCTTTTGGAGGTGGAGAGGCACTACAACTGCTACCCAACTACTTGGATAAAATGGGATTGTGTTAAGGGAGCAAACCTGAAGGGGAAGATGTGTAGCAGCAGGTGTGTATAGGCAGGAGGTTTGTAGTGGTTCTGTCTCATCTACAGTTTCTTGTATTTTTGCAACTATGTAAATCTAAGGAGAGACTCATTTCTCAGGATGTCTGTAGGTTTACCTGTGCTTAAATATTAATTCATGTTAACTTAGTGAATTTGAGTAGCTGGAAGTATTTCTGATTCAGTATATGGGTGTTTGTTTTTTAAAAAACTCAGGCCTTCATCCTGTTAGTTTAAACTATATTAATCGTTACATCAATTAGCCTCAAGTAGCCTCAAGTCTGTTGTGTTTGGCCTCTGGCCTTGTAGTTCAGTTGCAGCTTACCCCCAATGTTCATCCTTAAAAACTGTAGTGATTGTATCAGTAATGTGTTGAAAGAGTTGTGTTGCTTATTACACTCATTACAGGGCATAAGGACTGCTCTCTTTATTTCAGCTTTTTTTTCTAGAATGTTCATTTCTGACCTGGAATGAGTAATAGTTACAGAACAAACCCAGACTGCGTCAGGCTCAGAGGTGAATGCTGACTGTTTATTGCTAATGGAAACAGTTTGAGCTGTAGAATCATGGATTTATGGATTTTCTAAGTAAATCTCACCTCAGCAGTGCCTTTGTTTGTAATCACAAGAAAGGAATAGCCTCAAATAAAAGCTGTGTGTTTCTTCATAAACAAAAAAATGAAAAGTGTAAAGCAAGGCAAAACCCCTTTAGATATTCATAACTGCTTAGGGCAGATAGTTTGCTGGTATGAATATTCATAGTGCCACAGCTAAGTAGCAGATAATAAATAGATTTCTGTCTCCATCCCAGAACAAGGAGGTATGTTCTTTTTGTTCAAAGAGCCATTTATATCGTTAAGAATAGCAAGTAGAGCTACTTGTCATTAGTGTATTTAGAATGATGTGAATACTATACAAATATATTGTTAACTCTCAGAAGTCCTGGTTCAAATCTTCCTGCTAAAATCTATATTTCTGGACCTCTGCCCCATTGACCAATACAGCATTGCACAGACACCAGATCTACTGTTTTCCAGTTTTTATGGTTTCTGTTTCAAAGATGTTTCTAACAAGCCCCTCCATATCAGGTAGGAACGTGCAGCTGTGCTGCTCTCAGTGTAGTGAGCTTCCCCTCTGCAAATGGGCTTCACCCAGAGCTCCGGCCTTAAGAATCTGCTTTATCTTCCTTCCTCAATGTCTCTGTCCACTTAATCTACAATATTAATGGAACTGCTTTTAAACAAGGTTGTATTTTACTCTGTTAAGTTTTAACTTTCAAAACTGAGCAGAACAGCACCATCTGAGTGATGATGTATATGGATGGGAATTTTTATTAGTCTTTGTGATGTTCTTTGAAAGCTTTTACTTTCCTTTGACTCCCACCTGTAAGCCTACTGAACATGGGCATTATGTTACAGTTGTGATAAAAAGTTAGATCCAGGCCTGGAACAGGAGCTCTTCTGAAGAGGGAACACCAGAGGGCCCTGTTGTGACTTGGTAGCAACGTTACAGGGGTATCTGGAGCTGACCTTCGGATTGCTAATAGTAAGCCATGTTATCCCTCCTGCCCCTGCTCTGCATCCTGTAGCCCACTGAATGCTGTCCAGATTTCTATGCCTTATTCAGAAGTAATCATCTTATATCAGTCGGTCTGAGCACAGCTTGTCTCCACCCTTGGATGGTGGAGATAGGATGGAACAAGCTGTTCTGGACCTGTTGCATCTGCTGTAGACAGGCTGGGTGTCTTAGTGCCAAGGTTACCTGGTTCCTCTCATGCTATCTCGGTGCTCTGGAACCGAGATTGGGCTGTGTTGCCCAGCAAAGATGTTTCCAGTGTATGCTGTGAAGTAGTATTCCTTTGTGGGTGAGCTTCAAAATCACCCTAATGGTTTAGGTATCACTACCAAACTAAACAACTAACCCTTTTCCCAAACTAGGCTTCAACAAATAGAAGCATTGAAGAGGTAATCAAGGTATTTGTATTAAAGGCCCTACTGGCCTTGTCTGACTGCAGAATTCTGTGCCTGGACTTCCTTATTTATTCATTAGGACAGTGCTTTCAATTATAAAATATTTAGACACTTATAGATTGGAAAAATGTATGCATAGTGCTGAACTGTATATGAAAGAAGCAAATCTGGCTGTAATTTGTAGAATATGCTGTGTTGAGTTGGCTTAGGGGGATAACTCATGCTTCTGTGAGTCCAAATATTTGTCTGAATATATAAGTCTTATCTAACAAGTCTTTGAGCAAATCATAGTCCTACAGTGCTTGTGAACTGCCTGATTTTCTTGCAGAAAACCTGAATCAATAAATCCATATAAATGGCACCTTTGATGAAAAGGATATTATCTCAGCCTGCCATTTCTCATACTGTCTAGGGGAAAACTGTATATATCTTGTTTAGCCCAGCACTCTTACCAAGGAAGAAACATTTCTTCTTATGAACAGATTATACAATAGCCTAATAGTAACAACTTTGAAAGGGGTCCACATTTCACTGCGATTGCAAACTGGGGGAGATTCTCAGCAGACAGAAATGTTGCTCTGGTTACTAGCACATGGTATGAACTGCTGCCCTGTACTAGCATATGTTGCTCTGATGTCTTTGTTTTGCTATATGTCTGCAACTATAGGGTGCACTGCTGGGAAATGGTACTATTTTATAGGACTTCTGCTGATGTTCCGGTTCTTGTGTGTCTCTTAGATGAGTCTTCACTGGAGTCTTAGCTCTGTTCCCTGAAGACTGAGGATGGCTGAACTTTCAGGACTCTCTTCCTAGCAAAGCATTAAGATCTGTCCCACAGCATCTGCTTGCAGTGCTATTTCCTTAGAGTGCTGTCCTGCTCTTCATTTCCAGTTCACACCTGGAGCTGGAGCTGTTAGTTATCATTAACTACCTCCTGTTGTGGGGTTCAATCCCATGGAGATTATTTCTCTCCCTTTACATGGCAGACTGGCCTGTGATGGCTACTGTCCTGGCTCTCTGCAGAAGTCTGCACCATGGATTTCCAAAGTATGAGTTAGAGTTGGGAATCTGGAACTGGGCCTGGACAAACCCACCACCCACCTATGTGGATAAGGAGGAGCCCCATCTTCACTGTCTGCTGCCAGAAAGTGTGTGATCTTTGAAGGGTTTTATGGATTCTCTTTCCATCATGTTTGTGTATGAGATGGAGACATTTGGGTTTTTTTTCTCATTTTTTATGTAACTTTGTGGACAGTATGTAGAATTAGGAGTGTTTTGCCCAATGTTAGACTCTGTTTCTAGTTTTGTGAACCAGATCACACTGTGGACTGGTTTGACGGGGCATGGTGCTCTGACAGAGGCAAGCATGTTTCTAAGTGATGTCTTCAGATTGTTTTATTCAACAGATGTACATTTTGCTTAATGGCAAAGCACAGTATGAATCAGTCTTGTCTAAAATCACTTTTAAAAAGAGAAACAAGTAGGACATCAGGTGCAATAAAAGCTAAATGCACAATAACCTGAGGCAGCATATCATGGCAAACCATGCTCTAGAGTATAAAGGTACATAACACCGACAATAGGTTTTACAACAAGTAGGTACAGTCTTTCCACACCACAAAAGGCTAGTTGTGTGGTTTCCTCTGCTGACTTGTCTCAGTTCGTCTTAATGCCCTACATCAGGTGTTGCAGAAGACAGACAGGCTGAGCTAACAGAACAGATCTTGGTACTGCTGAAGTGTCTGTGTCTCACAAATTACAAGGCTGAAAACATTCAGGTTTAGTTTACTTGTAAATTGGGATTTTCTGTGGTCTCTACGTGAAACATGGGAGAATTTTCCTCTGTGCCTGTTCTGCCACATGCTCCACAGTGAGGTTGGTGGGGTTTTTTTTAGTTTTTGGTTGGTTGGTTTAGTTTTGTTTGGTGTTTGGTTTGTTTTTGTTTGGTTGGGGTTTTTTTAAGGTTTATGAGATTAGGTAAGTGTTGGAACAGTGAGAGAGTTGGGAAGGTGGAAATCTGGAGGATGAGATTATGGGAGGAAATAAGAACTCAAAGAGGGAGTTTAGGGTGTCATCAGAGGGCAAGGGAAATAGGGAGCATGAGGTTCTTTGGACTGATGGCCAGTGTGGCTTGAGCACAGCAAGAGATGGTTCTTGGACCAATGAAAATTATACACTCCCTAGGACTGGGAAGTTAGGTTGCTCTCTACATAGGTTGTAGGATGCTGAGAATAAAAAGCAGTAAAATATTGGCCAGTATTTACAAACTGTGGGACATTTTTTTTTTTCATGGAGAGTTAGAGTTTGGTTCTGGAGCCAGTAGCAGCGAAACCATCAGCCTGGGTTGTACCAGGACTAGGCTATGAATGAAGAAGTGGAGACAGAGTGAATTGGGAAGCTCTGATCTGGATATCTGGTCCTAAACTGACAGAGAGGAGCCTCGGAAATAACAACAGCCCAGCAAATCCACTCAAATAGGGGAAAAAAAAAAAAAAAAAAAAATTCTTAAGTCAAATGGGATCTTTTAGCTATTTGAAAGCAATAGACAACCAGGAGGGTTTCAGGTGTCTGCTCCTCCTAGAAGTGAGATACTGGAAAGGTGCTGGGTACACTTTGGAATGGCTTGGAGTTTTCTCAGTTTGGCCCTGTCTGTGATACTACCTGTATGTTACAACTGAGCAAAAGCTGGCATGATTTGTATACAATACAATATGATATTTGAAGGACACTTAAATGGTTTATTTCTATAAAAAGCAGAGGCAAAGACTAAATTATTGTAGCTGAAGTTGCATGCTTTACGTGCCACCAAATTGCACACATAGTTTGTAAATGGTTGCAAACAGCATGTTGCTTTCCTGTTTCCAGTGCAGGAATGTCCATCCACCAAGCTCATTGTGAAGCTCTTTAAGTAAAAAGAGAATGACCCATGACATACACTTCTCAATGCATAGAAGTCATATCTGCCATACACATTGTATTTCTTCCAGGTACCTAACTTAGCCAAATTGATAGCTTTAAAGACTCCATGCAGTTTTTACACAAAGCTAAATTCAAACTATTTTGCATTTTAGCTATTCCTTATGTTCTGATCTGTGCAGTCATCAAAATTTTTCTAGGGATGGGTCTCATTGGTGATAATTTCTCAAAATGAGATTTCTGTGACTGATTTTATTAACATACCAAAGACTACATTGATCGGTGCATGCCAGTTAAAAAAACATACCCTAAAAGTTCAAGAATATAATACTCCTGTATCACAATGAGTAATGTAAACACCTTCTTCATACGAGTCACTTCTATCAGGCAGCTGTTTAGGTCACACTGTCACTGATACAGTAGCTGTTGCTTTTCACTTAACTGATTTCTACTGAAAGAATATTTCAGTGCCAGAGGAATGTTTGCTTTCACCCTTCAACATTTCACTTGGGTTGCTTTAAGCAAGCAGCATAAATGTAAATCTATTCTTTTATTAAAAGGTGGAGACATGGGAGTAAGTGTAGTGCAATGCTGTTACCTGTTGGTGTTTTGATTTGTCTTGCAAGTGAATAGCTTTCCATAGAGGTAACTGATGGAATCTTTTAAAAAACACTGACTTCTTGATAGTGGCACAGAGATAAAGTACCAGGTACAAGTGAATGGTAGAGAGAATATTATTTCAGTCTCTATAAGGTAGTATTCCCTTTCAGGATACAGTTTTCCAGTAAGTTTCTTAAGCTCTTTTGTAAGCTACTCTGGATTTTCTCCTGTTATAACTATCAAAATAATTTCAAATAATCTAGCTGAATCTGTTTATTTTATTTTGAAAGGTATGAATCAAGGCATCAAGTGAAGATTATTTTTTCTTTCCTGTGCCGTTCCCCTCAAGCACTGTTTTTAAAGTGGAGCTGCTATGTATCTAGATATATATATTCATACACGTATTCTGTGTATTCTGTCTCTAGTCTCAACACAAAGCTAGATGTTTACAGCATGCACTGTCCCACGCTCACACCATAACAGCAGCACACTATTTCTTTGAAAGTTTTTCTCATCTCCAGACTCCGGAAAGCATAAATGAGTGGATCAATTACTGAGTTGCACATTATCAAGACCAGATAGGTATTGAAGTGTGAAGTGTAGCAGACACAGTATGGATTCATTGGGCAAGAAATTATGAGAATGAGGTGAAGGAAGAAAGGTGCCCAGCAAACAATGAAGACACCAAGTAAAATAGTGATGGTGACAGCTCCCTTCATGCAGGTCCGCTGGTAGGGCACCCCATCCACGGGGAGGGCTGCAATCCGCTTAACGTGCAGGCGTGCAAACAGGAACATGTGAACATAAAGGGAGGCCATGAGAAAAAGCATGGTAAAGAACATGGTGATGAGACAGACAATGACAGTTTTGCTTTCTGAGTAGGCAATGAATATGATGCCACAGATGATACAAGCAATCCAAATGACCACAATCAGGGTTAAAGCTTTCTTCACAGTCATAATACTGTGGTAACGGAGAGCATAGAAAATAGTTATGTACCTGTCAATGGCTATAACCAAGAGGTTGCAAATTGAAGCTACCAAAGAAATACAAATCATTGAGTCAAAAACATTGTCCATATGCTGAATAAAGTGGTCATCAATGATCAAATAGCCGTTGCTCAGGATTGCAATCATTATAGTCTCCAAGGCGTTTGACATGCTCACTAACATATCTGCCACAGCCAAGCTACAAAGGAAGAAATACATGGGAGAGTGTAGGTTTCCATTCTTCAGCACTGCAAGAATGACAAGGATGTTTTCCAGGAGGCTGATAATCCCTAAAGTCAAAAAGACCTCAGCTTTTATGAAGACCTGTTCACAAAATCCATCTCTGCTTCTGTTGTTCAGAATTGAGTCATTGAAATCTTCAGTGATGTTAAACAGCACAGGCTGAAATGAAAAGGCAAACTGAGTGGTGTTCATTGTCAGCAAAGGAGTTGAATTCACAAGTGATTATGGACCTGATAGAGCACACCCCGGAAAAAAAGAAAAAGGAAAAGAAGTCCTTCCAAGTTGTTGCTGTGCACGTGGGATAGAATGAAGCAGGACTTTTCTTTAGTCACTTTTACAAGGAGAAACATAAAAAAATCTGTATTAACGGTGAGCTTTGTGTCAATCACGGGCTGCTCTTCTCCTTTATAAGAAAGTGAGTTTCAAATCTTGCAGGCATCAAACAATTTTCTCTGAAGTGAAAAATCATCAGCAGCCCATTGCTGGTTCTAGCTCTCCTGATGGTTAAAAGCAGGGAGTTTTCTCATCTGCTATCGTCTGCTGGGGCCAGTGCAGGTTTGTAGCCAGTATGTTGTTGCAGCTCAATGAAGTATCCCTTGTTATTTCAGTGGGAAGAAAGGAAAAGAGATCTAAGGGATTTATACATGCATGAAGGAAAAAACAACTCCTACTTAATCCTCCGTGCAGAGCATTAGCCATTAGAGAGCAAGCACCTTTCTGACTGACAGCTGCAAACACCAGGTACTGCGTGCCCACCGCTGACTCCACCAGCAGATCCGAAACTGTCTGGCGCCCTCTGCAGATAGCGAATAGGATGGATTTGCCTTAAAATTCGTCTGAAAAATAGAATTTTCATCCAGCAAAACTTTATGACTGTTCTCGGCAGCTGGGTCCTTCCCATGGGAGTGAGCAGGGGCAGGCAGCTGAGGGTGGTAGTTGTTCAGGGACAGGCAGGATGCCTAAATGCTGTCCTGGCCTCTGCCTCTCTACTGCCTAGAGCCAGAGCTCCTCTTGCCTGGGTCAAATGAGCTGGCTGAGCTCTGGGCTGCATCCAGACAATACCTCCCTTGAGCACGTCCTGGGCTCACTTGGGCTTTGGACCTTGTGGATAATGACATCAACCTGAGGGTGAGCTCTCTGTGTCATGACTCTCCTGCTCTTCTGAAGGATTTCAGTCAGCCTAAAGGCTTAAGCAGCTCTTGTAAGTAATTTTTTTTCCTCCCTCTCTTCAAAAGTGTGCTTTGTTGTACTGGCAGAGAAGGGTAATCCCAGGAGGGCCAGAGGCTTATCTGGTCATTAAACCAGTTACATGGAAGTTAATTTGTAGCTGAATTCAACTTCCAAACCATCTCCGGTAGCACTGGTTTCAGGGGCAGAGTTCAAGTTGGATTGCCTCAGTTAGCTATACCGATCCCCACACCCCCTGTGTGGTTGGTTTTTTTTTTTTTTTTCCCCTTTAGCAGATAGGAGAAATAGTGTGTTGTTTTAAGCTATGCCTCCAACTTTCTCGAGCCGATGGAGTGTACTCCAGATAGTGATTTCAAGACATAATGACTATCACTGGCCTTGTAAACATCTTTCCAGCTGAGGAGGAGCCCATCTTTGCAAAGCTGGACACAAGTGCCTCCCCACCACCTCTGTCCTTGGGTATTACCTTGTGGAGTGACAGGTGGAGGTTGTTTCCTTCTAGAGTAAGGACCTCCCAGAATCAAACTCAGAGCTCCCACTCATGGAGGAGACCTCAGCCTGGAGGAATAGCAACCTTCTGGGCTTGGCACTGGATTATCTGCAGATGAAGGAGCACTTATGTTTTAGGCACCCACATGTAAACCAATTAATTCATAGGAGTGCTTTGCCATTTACCCTCCAGTCCCATCTTCCCCATCTGGTTAGTCTTTGCAATATGCTGCATTAGGCCTGTAAACACCGACTCCAGAACGCCACATGGTGTGCCTTGTTGCCACACTGTTTCAAAAGACCGCTACAGATTTCCCCACCTTTCAGTGGAATCTGGCAATAAGTCATTAAATATGTTGCATCCTGAATTTCTGAATGTATCTGACAGCAGGAATCAAGCTGCCATTAGCACTGAGATGCAATGTGAAGTGGGAATTGAGTGTTATATACCAAAGTGGATTAATGGTGCTATTAGCTTTGCCATTAAGTGCTAAATATAGTAGGCTAGAGCTTCATATATCTGATTGGAAGCTCAAACTGATTCTAAGGTCTTTGCAAAGATAGGAAGAAGCTGTGTTTGCACAAAAGAAGAGTTAAGCCTTATTTTGAACAGGTGACGGGATTTCTCTGCTCAGCATTGGAAAATCTGTGAATTTTTGCAGTATATTTCACTATAATGTAGAAGAAGTTGTTGCTCCTCAGCTGTTAGTTCCTGCTCCATTTCCAGAGACAGAGTTAGTTAGTGATCATGTCCATTGCAGTGCAAAGCAGACAGGTTGCTCTGGCATCCACTTCAGTGTTGCAGTGGATTGGCATCCTGGTAATTTCTACATCACATCTGAGGAGTGGCAACTTATTAAAATGTACTAACAGGATAGCAGACATTCACATCTTCAATCTCCTAGATGGTGAAGTCTGCTCATTTTGGGTGGGTTAGCAGAGCCATGGCAATTGTTGCAACACAATGCATATAAAATGAAACAATACTAGGTTTAGGTCCTCCCTCCACCAAAACCTGGTGAAGGGAGGATTGGAAAGTTAGAGATATGAGATATCTGAGTGTACTCCCCAAAGTTTGCCTTGTGCATAGCTGTTCCCACCTCTTATACCCTGGGTCTCAAGGGAAAACTTTAAACTATTGCCTGGGATGCGCTTAGGACTATTTTTCAGGGCAGATCAATGATGGAAGTCATACAGGTTGAGTGGGACCAGTCAAAGTTTTGGATCTTTGGGTTTTGGTGGGTCATTGTGAGCCAGTAAGCACATTTGAATGTTTCATTGCAACTCTGTTAATGTACAGAGAGTGTCATCGTCTGCTTTTAATGAGTGAGTAAAGTACCCTTCCCACCTCGTCTTGTGCTCTGCAGTCCATGATTAACGTTACATTTCATAGCCTTCTCCAACTGTTGTGACAGTGCATTTATTTGACACCCAGGGAGCAGTGTCACCTTTCTGCTGTGTCCTTATTTACCCTCTGGACTCAAAAAACAAACTCACTTTTGAAATTATCGACATTGTTTTAATCTCATGGTGTGCTGAATCAGAGAAGTCCTTGTTTTCTGTCCCTGTAGTTGCTATGCAACTGTCACCTACTCTCTGGAGTTCCTGATGCCATCTTTAAGTCAGACAGTAGCTGGGGCCATAGGTCAGAGGAGAATAGGTGCATGGGAAGGGAAAACATGTCTTGCAGCACTAAGTTCAACCACTTGTTGTGATAAATATATCACTTTCTTTACATATATTTTGTTCTTTCTGAATTGTTTTGTTCCTCATAGCTGGAGAGGAATCTGTGTGTTCCACCAATTTGGCATGACTTTGAGTCAGTTAGACTGATATTTATAGTGATAAAATATAGGTGGTAAGAAATCTTTGTGGTTTTGGCCTCCAGAATTACCCTTCTCTTTTTCTGAGTTTTTTGTTAATGTATTTCTTATGATGAGTCTCTAAAGCCCCAAAAGTGTATAGAGGCAAGGGGTGATTTTTACGCTTGTTTTACTTTGTTTTGAGAATTTAACCACCTATACTCTCATTCTGAATACAGCAGTGCTCTTCAGCCCAACATTTTGACCCTGAAGATTTCTGAATACTAAAGTTCTCTGTGTCTCAGCCTGTACATGCCCCAGGTTTGGCTGATAGAGCTCTGTGCACCTTAGCCTGGCCGGGCTCTGTAAGCCATCTGGACAAACACCTGCAGGAACTCTCTCCTCTGTACCTGTGACCAGATTTGACAACATTTAGCAGTGGCCATCTCCTTTTAGGATAGGTTGAGAGGAAAATGGATCTTTGCTATTTTGTCTTCTGGACTACTGATTAGAGCTCTAATTTTGATTCCCTTCTTTGCCTGAAAAAAAGGAGACAGATTATCTTCAGGTTCATGTTTTTGTATATCACCAGCACAAGGCTTGATTTGTCAGATTTTGCCCTGTATTTGCAGGGCAGCATAGAGCTCTGTGAACTAGCGGTCTATTTTGTTGACAGTATGCTCTAATACACACTTACCATCATCTTTGCTTATCTGACAGTGCCAGGTCTGTCCTTCACTGTCTGAGGCTTCCAAACTTAAAATTAGTATTTAGTCCATGATTCTGTAATATTGACAATGAATGTTGTGTGTGCTTCATTTCAAGCAGTTGGATCCTTATAAGGATCACAAGTAGCCTTTCTAAAATGTCAGGGCAACCCACCCCAAACTCACAAAGATGAAAATGGGTAAAACATCGGAATGAGATATGTCAGCTGAGGAGGCTTTCATCCTCGTTCTTTATCTGATCATTTTACCCTAAAATAACTCCCTTTCTAAGAAAGAAGGCTGTAAGTAAGAGGATGTTAGCACAATTAATGAAATATTGACTGTGATGAAGTCAAAGAAAAAGATTTAACTGTTTTAACTACCAGCAGCAGAAATGAACCATTTTCACTGGTAAAACCTCAGTTATGTTTTACAAAGCAGTTAATATTGCAAGCTTTCTTTTTTCTTTAATGTTAGTATTACTCAGTTGTTTCTTCACTAGTTAAACTATTTAATCCTCAGGGAAAGGTAAAGAGAAAGTAACATGTACTGCTAAGTGTGGATAATGGAGTTTTCTAGAGAGAATCCCCTTGTGAGACTGCTGAATGAAAAACCTTCTTGAACACTTGTCATGAGATTCAAGCTGATAATGGATGATAAATGCATGTAATTTTGCTTTATTTTCACTCTATTTCAACAATAGTTTGTGCCAGACAAAACTGGAAATTTTAAAGGAAGTTAGAGGTTAATAAACAGATGGTTGCTCCCATGTAGCAGGTAATTACTACTCTCCTGTGGTTCCAAGTAGCCAAAATAGTGAGTAAAATAACTCCTGAAGACCTCTCATCAGCTTTATTCTTTATAGGAAAGGACTGAAGCGATAAAATATTTAATCTTAGCAAAGCAAAATCAAGGTGCACTGTTGCGGAATTCTGTGCACGTTTCTGGAGTGCCCATTACTTTACAGGCTATGATTTGGAAATATCTGTAAACATGTGCTTGAATTCATCATCTGGGCACTTCATGATGGATGCTCATCTCTCTACTGACCTGTAAAGTTATTCTATGCTGAAGAGCTGCCATAGTAGAGTTTTTAGATTTTGTTAGTAGAATACTCGACAGATGCAATAAATTAAACTTCAGATCTTATACACCAAATGACATGTAGATCATGAACCTCTTGAGTATTGGCTTAGTTTAAGAAAAAAATGGGTTAGTATTTTTCACTGAAATCATTGATATCATTAGCTATAATAAAAAGTAGAAATGCAGTTTGGGCTGTTTTTCACTTGGAGACTATCAAGCTCCAACAAAACTGTAAGTAGGAGCCTCACAAGAAAAAGAGGACATACAATGACACCACTGTAAACACTTGGATGATTAAGTGCTATCGACTAAAATGTTGTGTTTTTCTTGAATATCTTAGGGCAACAGCTTTCTAAGAGTATTGTAGTGCTGTCAGATTCACAGACTGCAGAATCACTTGCAGGTTTCAGATGCAATATTAGAAAGATTTCAATTGTGTTCTTTCAAGAAGTTGTAGTTCATACATTTCAGTCATGTTCATGGCTAATAATGCTATTTTATAGTCTGAGGCAAGAATGAATCTGGCATCAGCTGAGGTCAGTGTAGCTGCATATGTCTGTACCAGATTACTGGAAGAGATTTTCCAATTGGAAGAGTAGATCCTCACCTGGTACAACTAACTGAAGCCCTGTTGAACTGAAGCACTAGCAGTTTGCATCATTTAGCATCTAATGAACTGAATTTTCTTTCAACCCTGGATGGAGTAAAAAGCACCGGTAGTGCAAATGAAGAGGTGGCCTGCCAACCTTTGTGATGAGTGAGGAAAAGGAACATGTAATAGTGATTGCAATGAGGTGGCTTTCGGATGAGTGTTTCTACAATTTCAGCCAGCTAACAGGTTAATTTAACAGATTCAACTTTTGGACATTATATACAATTTTCCTTCCTATCCAAGGGTAAAAGGAGACAAAGCAGACCTGATTGCAAAACACTTACTAGCACCTGCTTTGTCATATTCAAGGGATTTTAAGTGCTTTAGAATAATAATAATAATCAGTATCAGTTTTGTCCTCTCATTTGCAGAGTTAAAGACAAGCAGATGTGATTGAGCCAGCTGCATTTTGCTATTCAGCTTCATCAGTGCCAAGAATCCCTCCTGGAATATCTTCCTCATCTCCCTGGAAGCCCTTGTCTTCATAAACCTCATTGCCCTGTGGTGCTGGGGCTGAGCAGTGAGTGCATTTGGCCTTTTAAAGCCTAACAACCTGATAGTGCTGACTGACCTGATTCCTGGCACTGTAGGTAACAGTAAGACTTGGGAGAATGACAAGATTTGAAGGTGATTTTACTGAGCTGTCGGATACTGTGGCTGGATAGATACTGAGGGAGATTGTTCTTCTGATGCTTAGAGTGCCTCAATTTATTGCTGTACTTGGAGTCCAGTGTTGCTCCCTTGCAGACAAAATACTCCTACAAGAAGGATAAAAGCAATCCCTACAACCAGAAAACTGCAGCCACTCCTTGCATGCAGAGATGGACTGTATGCTGTGCCTGTCACTAGCCACTCCTAGATCTGCAGAAGTACGAGGCTTAGGCTGTTTTAAGTTATGTCTACTTGTGTGTCTGCCTATTTGTGTGAGGTCCCGTGTGAAGATTGCAAAACAAACATCCTTGGCTGACTAAGTCATTTTGAAAAAAAAAAAAAAAAAAAAGAGGAAAAAGAATGGGAAAAAAAATTCCCCCAAGTGTTTGCTCAGTTGTCAGTTCACATTTCAGAGTATGGGATTTTCCTGAAATCAGTGGGAAAGGCCACGAGGTGGGTGATTTCCTCTTTCTAGCTGCAGAAGAGTACTCCTGTAAGCCTACTTCTCTCCCAAAGTCAGTGATAAGGGCTATCAGGACCTATCCTTTAATTTTATTAACAGTTAGGTCTAACTTTTGCTTTGTTAATTTGGTCCAAGGATTTCCTGTTCTACTCTTTTTGTGCCTGGAAGATACTGTCCAACGGTTGTAAAATATTCAGCTTCAGTGCTTTTATCTGCCTTGCTTTTTGAAAATAACTTCTAGAACAGAGTGAGGAAATCTTTACTTATGGTTTCAGGGTAACTAGGAACAGCAAAGGCCTGTGTCCACCTATAAACCAAACTCAGATGCACAATCATATCGCTGCCCTTGGAGATGTTGCTCTTCAACAGTAAAATGAGGTTTAAATGCTCCTCAGGGTTAGAGAGATTCCCTTTTCTAGATTCTGAAATTTGCAATATAAGCCAGGGTTTTTTTGGGTAATGTCAAACTACAGGGTGTGAATATGGAATATTTTCTGTTAGAAACAATCTTCTTCATCGGGAAAGCAAAGTATATTTGGAAAGCAAATATGATTCATGAAACCATAAAACGGTTCATGAAAACAGAAGTGACAAGTAGTTAGTCTCGTACCACTTCTTGTTACTTTTATTTTTTTTTTTCAGTTCAAGTGCACAAGGTTATTTACACATCTTTCTTTGTATTTATTAATAACATATGGTTAGATGTTTCTGAATAGCATGCTTTCCCATTTAACACAAGCAAACAGCTGATGTTTATTTTTTTTTGTACTGAATATTGTCTTGACAAGAAAAGGTGTTGTCAGGGAAAGGTTACATCTATTGCTCATCTTACACCACTACTGATGACAGAAATAATTAAATTTCAGCTGAGTTCACCAAAGGCACTTTTGTTGACTGCTTAGAAAGTTTTGTAACCTTGCTCTTCTAGGTCAGTGCCTCAGAGGACACAGCTGCCAGAACCCTAAACCAATGAAGCCTGACCTTGGGAGCTCCCTCGTTCACAGTTATCTCAAGGATCTTGTGTCACTCCCCAAAAAACTTTTGCAGAGGGGCAGAATGAAACTTCAAACTCCTCCTGCTTCCTCTGACTCCAGTCACTTCAATCTGTGCTCTATTATTCCCTTTGTCTTCTGGACTGGTTAATTTATACATATATACATATCAGCTGTGTCTAAATACATTATGTTAACAAGATATAGGCATAATATTACTAAGAATTTTCTTCATGTGAGCCAATGCCACCTTTCCTCCTTCATGCAATGCCAGCTTGAAAGGCTTGTGTGAACTGTCTGGAGAGAGTGTGCTAACTGTGTCCAGAGGTCTGTCGCTGCTACAGAGGCACCCCCTGCCTAGTGAGTTATTGTTCCTTCACTGGCTAATTAAATGTCAGTGCAAGAAAGGGAGTAAAATACTACTTGTACTATTTTGCAGTGGTGATATGAGATTCAATGCCAGCGTACCTCATTCCTGTATCTTAACTACAAAATATTTTTTTTGTGTTTTTTTTTTTTTTTCCAAATGTAGTTCTCCTATCTCTCTCACTCCATGAAAAACAGAGAAATAATCTCATTTAGTCTGAGTCTGAGCTTCATGTTTTCTCCTCTCTAGCTGGGCAGGTGTTTTTCTTAAAATCTCTTCCTTCATTTTCTGTATTAAGTGGGAAGCGATGACTGAAGACTGAAGTCTACAGACCAAGCTCTGCAGACTTCTCCTTGCTCTTTCCAGTGCCCAGCAAATAGCCTGATGATTAATAACTCAGTGACACTGAGGATGGAATTTCAAAAAGCTCTTAGTAATAACCTGCCACCGGCAAACACTGGTGGCTAAGGTTTCTAAATAACAGCTATGGCTAAAAATACACAAAAGAGTACAGCTGAGTGCTCCCTTCATTGTAAAATAGAGGATAATGATGAATACTTCCTGGAGGGAAAATTGGCAGGGCAGGGTCTTGATTTAGCCCATTTCAGTTTTCTGTTGCTGCTGCTGCTCAGGACTGTGCCTGCAGGTTTGCTTTCCTGGGGATGCTTTTTCAGAGACTGTGCCAAAAGAGGCTGCCCAAAGGCAAACTTTATTTCAATGAAATTTCTCATTTGAACACCAATTTTGTAAACAATTTTTAAAACCAGCATCTTGATTTCTGGCTTGTGTTTGCTGAGTTTAGTGATGTGTAATAGACTCCTCTTCAGGAAAAACTGGGTTTGCAAATGTGGTCGCTGAAATTTTGATGATTTTACTGCCTTGCTTGAGCTTAAAATTACACTACTGTGTGTATAAAGAAGGGTGAGGATTTTAGTGAACACTTGGTAATCATGTTTCAAACACTTCTGTCTAAAAGCCTGCAATGGGATTAACTGGGTGTACAGCACAGATGGATAACTGCATGCGTAGCTTCAGCCAACAATACCACTTACCTGAGATACAGCGGCTGTGTGTGGAAGCCTTTTGCTTTATTCTTACTCTGTCATTTGCTGACCAAGACTGAAAACAGAGAAGGTGACTGTGTTAGAGCAGTCATTGACACGGTGCAGTGGCCAGAATTAAACGGGGGGAAGGTGAGGAGGCAGCTGTAATCTCCTGTCATCTTTTTTTTTTTAATACTTGCTTTTGTCAAAACCAAAATATCTGTTTTGATTGATGAAAGATCCAAAGCTTCAAAAGGAGGTTGCAGGAAAAGAGGCATCCTTTTGTCATAGAGCTCTTTCCAGGATGAAAAGGACTCTGGCTCTCCCACCTGCTCTGTGCCTCAGTACAGGGGTGGTGCAGCCGCATTTCACAGCTTTCACAAGAGTGATCCATCCGACTGTTGCCCTCAGAGGCTTTCAATAGCCAGGATGGCTTTAGCACTCTTTGATTCCACAGCCAATTTCTTGCTGTTTCAAACCCTTCAGCATTTACTGCTTGCCCCTGCTGTGCACCAGCCACTCACACAAGCTGGTGGACACTCTGGATACAATCAGTGAGGCATCCATTGTATTCTGACTCATCTCATTTAAATCCGTGCATATAGCTCTTCAATTTTAAACTGCTTCAATGTTCCACTTTTTTGATAGCCTGAAATTAAGGTAGTGTCTGGTGCCACCCTGTGTCACCGAGGAGTAAATACCTAGAGCTATCGTTTATGTTTTAACTTGCAATAGTGTGGATTTTTATTTGCTTAGCTTTAGGGTGTGTCACTGGATGCACCATCGGTTAACAAGGCGAGATCACCAGTGACATTCAGAGGTCTAGAATTTTGCATGAAGTATGTAGAAAAGGTTCAAAAATGAGTTCAACTACGAATGGGTGTAGTGTCACCAACTTCAGCAAAGCTTCCTTGACTCTAAAGCACAGGCTGTGGGGAAAGCAAGTGTGAGCAGTGCTGGCTAAAGGCCATCAAACTTCATCTAAACTTGAGAGGAACTTTTCATGGCAAGCACTGCTTAGTTTTATGTTACTTCACCACAATTTTACAAAGTTGTCCTTGTCAGGGTTAGCTCATTCCTTTCATTCCTCCATGTCCCTTCTGGGCTGTGGGAGGCAGAGAGGATGGCAGAAGCAGTGGCTGCTGATGGGACAGCCACGGCTCTCTCCTGGGGTGTGGGGTTTGGTGCAGTCTCATCATCCCGTGGAGATGAGCAACCAGCTGGGATGGCAGGTCCCTTCCTCCCCACTGAGCAGAGCCTCCAGAAGGGCATGGCAGGGATGCACTGGGAGCACTGCTCTGACATTTCCTTTATTAATGTTTGTTGCACACAGTGGGAAGCTCAAAGAAAATTGCTCGAGTAGATGAAGAACTGTTATTTTTAGAAACATGTGGGTTGTTTCTTTTCTTTTCTTGGTGGTGACAATGAAACATTATCAAAGGCAAAAGACTGCTGGAAACATTCTGTTGTTCAAAACTGAACAACTAAGTAGTTTGTGCATTACCAGTTCACAAAAGAACAACTAATAGTTCCATTGCTAATTACTGATTTGCTTTATTTACGTATCAAACTGCCACTATGCTTTGCAGAATGTATTGTGCAAAAAAGGTGAAGAATGAGAAAAGAATGTTTGCTTTTACAAAAGAAGCCAAAAAATGACACCTCCATCAATTACACACTATGTACCTACTCTTCATTTTAATGAATAGATGCTTTATCTTCTAGTTTCTAGCTTTCTTTTTTTTTTTTTTTTCCTTTTGTTTTCTGAATTCTCCCACTATTCATTCAAACTGTAGGGAATGAATGAATTGCAAAATTAACTCGAGTTACCTGAAAAAAATTAAACCTCACATATGACAAAAAAATATTGCTTTTATGGTATTTCTGATGAAACATACGGAAAATGTTTAAATTTGTGACATCCAGCCAGTGTGGCTGGCCTGGGCTTCCAGTGCCTCCTTGCATGCTGGTGGTTCCCAGTCATCTGCATGTTGTCTCTAAATCTGTGTTCTTTACCTGGTGTGCAGAAAACCAGTTGACACACAAAGTCAAAATATTTGTCTTATTCCAGTTCTGTGCAGAAAAGGGTGTTAGGTGATAACTGGCTTACCCATGCTTACACAACAAAAGTTCATTTTCACATGTCCTGACTCTCATCTAACTCATTATATGGAAGAGGTCCTATATTTTCATATCAAATATCCTCCTAGAGGTGTGGTTTTTAGTATTATAATTAGCTAAGGTAACTAGAGGTTATTTCTTCATCCTATCAGTCACCACCAAGTTTTTGGTTAACTTCATGTGCAGCTGCAGACCCTGTTCAAACCTGTTTTGAACAATAGCTTGACCACCCAGCGGGTACTACAATGTTTTCTTTTTAGGGACTTTCCATTCCTGTTACTGTGGTTTCAAAACAGACCGATCATGGTTGCCTAATTTTTGGTAAATATTTAACTCCCTTTGACATCATAAGAGCCCTGCTGGGTTGGACATACTGCCACACTGGCAGTCCTATCCAAGCTACCTCAATCCCTCCCCACTCTCTCCTCTCTCCTTTTTGCTTTATTTCAAAATCACAGCTATAAAGTATCAATTTAATCTTATTTTTATTATTTACATTCTGGCTCTCTCAGATCTGGAGCATGCTCTTTCTTGACTCTGCCAGGAAAGGTTGGACTGGATTTTTGATATAAGAGTCTGATTTCAACAGGAATAGTTGAATATAAACTGTTCACTTTTTTGTATTGAAATATATTATTTCTGCTTCCAGTTTAAGAAGAAATTTACAGAGACCTAAAAGAAGCTAAGATGTATGAAGCTCTGTACCTTGTGAAGGATTTATGGGTGAGAATACTGCAAAAACTGGCAGAATTTGTACGAGGATAGTGTACTGAGCATCACTAGATGTCACTCTCGACCTGAATTTAGTTTCACTGACTTGTCAGAAGTTTTAACTTTAAATTACTAATCTTCTCTCCCCCGCCCCCCCTTTTTTTAACTTGCATTTAATGCACAAGAGAACTTCCAGTTCAGTGTAGCATAATCTGTTGTACATAAATATTTTTTCTTGCTTAGAACTGGGATCAAAATTAGGTCAAATAGAAATACCTAAAATTTACAGTGCCATCCATTTCTGTGCTAGATATTTATTGGGGAAATAGAAAAGGCAAAACCCTCTAAAACAACGTTTCTTCCTAATGTGTTCAGTTGTCTTTTCCAGTTTCATTCAGAACTTGTTGGCACAGTCATGCCATCCATCATGTGAGATGGAGGGTGTCCATTTTGGCCCAAAATATCTTTCTTACTTCAAAGTACTGGATCTTTGCTTATGTTAAAAAGCAGGGGTGACATTTAGGTGGTTTGTGATTTAATTTAAAAACACTCTCTTCTGAATTGCTAAGGGTTTCTAATTTGGTAATTCTTGGCTTCTTCATTGAGCCAAATTTCTTCAATGAATTCAAAGAACATTGATGGGGCCCTATTCATCCTGAAAATCTAAATAATCCCTGCGATATAGCCCCAAATGTTTTCTGTGCCTTTAAAAATCAAGGTGCTTGTAAGACAATTATCACTTTCAGGTGTTAGAAGGACCTAACTGACCACTCCTCCCTTATCCCCTGTTCCATTAGAGCTTCCCAGCTCTGCTTGTTGGCATCATCAACTTCAAAGGAGGCACAGAGGATCTGGCTGAAGATGTCTTAGCTGTGGGCTGCAGCACCCTGGCAGGGCAGCTCATGTAGTAAATGGGAGGTGCCAGTCTCTCAGGGTTGCCAAACTGGTAGCTTTTAAATAGCAACTAAAATAAAATTAAGGAAAGCCCCCAAAGTGTGACATTTCTGATGCAGGAGGAGCAAGTGCATAGGAGGAAGGACAGATGGACAGACAGATGAATGGCTGAAGACTGCTGCTTAGCCATCTAATGACTACAAGCTTTTAATATAAAGCACAAGCCCAGCATTCTCCAGGTTAGTTTCTGCTGGTCTCCTTTGTGTCTGGGAGTGTTTCTGAGTCCCCTGTCTCTGCTCCCTGGAGATCCAGGCTGTGCTGAAGGGATCATTTGTCTCTTTCGGTTTTGCAGGTCAAGGCACAGTTTCTCATTCGGTCACTGAGCAGTATATGTAAGTCCTTTATCATACCAACCTTTAATGTCAGGATGTTTTTTTATCCAGTATCTCAGTTAGTTCCTTGATGTACCCATTAACCTAGTCTAAGAAATGACACTTACAATTGCAATATGCTTCCTTTGGAGTAGATACTCTACCCCTCCTAGTCCTTTCAGCCTTTTCTTCCTCTTTCCATTATAAAAATGAACTGTTCTCTCTTCAGTTACTCATCTTTTTTCCCCTAATTCTTTTTCCCTTGATTTACCTTCAGCATTTCTCCCCAGATCACTTTCTGCTGGTTAACAACACCCTTTGCATCCTTGCTGTCATACTAGGTCAAACCACCATGACATGATGGCATCATTAGGAGCTCTGGCTTCCTCCCTTTTTCAGCACCATTCCACAGAAAAAAAAGAAAGGGCCTACTTAGAGGTTTAGGTAGTAATTTTGCAGTGAAAGAAGGTTCTGGAGAAAGGCTTTGTTTTTCAGCTCTAAAATATTTTGAGAGAGCTTTCCAGGTCCTCTGAAACTTTCATACTTGAATAAGAAAAAGGGAGACATTAATATTTTTAAAATTTGACTCTTAAACAAATATTACAGGTTGATTAAAAACATACTTGTTCTAGGATTTTTTTTTTTGGTTCAACTTCCACAAGAAGCACAAGATAATGAGTTCACGTAGGGTTACCCACAGTATGCTATTGGAAGACTCCTGAAGATTTAGCATTTTAAAAAACAAAAACTCTGGTTTCTGGCATGTGAAGTA
>JAAGNO010025971.1:0-31883 GCA_033439905.1 Ceryle rudis
AGGAAATTCTACCTCAACATGAGAAAAACTTCTTTACTGTGAGGGTGATGGAGCACTGGAATGAACTACCCAGAGAGGTTGTGGAGTCTCCTTCTCTGGAGACTTTGAAAACCTTCCTGGATCTGTTCTGATGTGGTCTGACCTGGGTGATCCTGCTCTGGCAGGGTGATTGCATTTGGTGATCTTCCAAGCTCTAGCATTCTCTGATTCTACGAGTGCAAGGCTCCCTGCAACTGCAACAGCCCTTAGGACTTGTAAACCAATCTGTCATTTATTATTCATGGGCTCCCAAGGCAATGAAATCCTTCACTGATTTGAACTAGGAGGGCCTGAAATTGTATATAAACTGATAAACTTCAATAAGTACATGTCAAAGAAAATGTGCTTGAGGGAAAGGAAGGATTCCCCATGTATGAAATTTCTACAGGTTGCCTGACTTTTGACAGTGATAGCCGATGAACTTAAAACTAAGTTGCATATGGAGTAATAACCTCAAGACCAGAAATATCACCCAGAGGATTTTAATTGGAGGTTTGGGTTTGGCTTCAGCTGCCATAGGCATGAGAAACTATTAGTAAGTAGGCTGTGGCAATTTGGAAACATTAACGAGACCTTCTGAAATGATCAAAATTCAGAGACCTTTCCCTAAAGGGAAGGGACTAAAAATGCATTCAAGTAGAGGTGTCTGGGGAGAGGAAAGGCAGACTTCTGCAATTATTTTTTTCTGAAATACTAATTTTGGTATTTATCTCTTTGCTGCATATTTTGCATTTACATCAGCTTTTCCCTGATGCTGCTGTGCTCCATTTTCCATATGAAAATGCAGTGAAGTGCAAGGAAACATTTGCACAGTGTGCTGCAGAGAAAAGGAGAAAACTGAGCAAACTTCTCTTCTCTGGCAGCTGAGCAGAATGGTACAGCCAGGCACTGCAGCAGAAGGAGACAGAATAGAAGGTTGTAAAATGTAGCCATTGTAGCAATGGCAACATTTGAAAGGAAATAAAGTACACTTAACTGAGGTTGTCAGTTGTTTGGGTTTTTTTTTAATACAGGAATTTAATAATACGTGTCTTATTTGCTTAAATTCCATTAAGGAGAAACATAATGCTGATGTTCCCCATCTTCTTTTCAACAGCAGGTACCAGAGAACCTTCTCCATTCCTCATTCAGATCAGTGGCAATTTTCCTATGGAGTACACTTGGATTTGAGTTAAGATGCTATGTAATTTAATGCAGATTTTTATTTTGTTGTACGGATTCATTAAAATCAATCTGATACTTGGTTTCCATAACAAGCAGCCCTTGGAAGAAGTCCCAAGAACTTTTCCTTTGACACACAAATTTGCCTAGCATCTTTTACAGCCCAGTAAATAGTTTTGTTTCTAGTGTGAATATACTGGGTACTGGTATAAAAAAAGAATACTTAAGCTTCTAAACAGTCCTGTGAATTCTGGTATATCATGCTGTTCAATAAACGTGTGAGGTAATGAGCCAAGTATTGAGAAGGAAGCAGTGGTTTTGCCAAATACAATTTTATTTGGCTATTAGACAGTTAACACTGGGTTGGGATGTGAACGAGAGATTCCTTTTCTGAATAAGAGGCGAAATGAAAACGTCACATTGAAGGGACTATTGCAAATAAATTATACTGGGAAATGGTCTTCTCTGCCCAGGATTATTTTAGTTTCTAGGTCTGATATGTTTTTCAGTGGCTTTAAAAGAAGATGTTTCCTTCTTTCTAAAACAGAGAAGGTTGTTTCTGGAAGAGGTCTGATGTTGCGCAGCTTTCTTTCTCTTCCCTGGTTAGTAATACTCCCAAGTACAGGTTCAGACTTCCATCGACCTTCAGGACTGATGACTCAGCTCTGCATCACTGCAGTCTCCCATCATAGTGCTTGTTGGCTGCCAGTTTCAATGCAGTACTTGGGACAATGTGCTGTGCAGCTGAAAGCTAAAGCTCCAGATCCATGGATCAGTTCTGCAGTGTGATGTATAGCTGCCCTTGCCATTTTCTGTGCATTTAAGAGTAGGAGAGAGATCAATGTGAGGCAATGAAAGAATTACCTCCTAAAAATACAGGGCTGATGGTAGTATCCATTACATTAATTTACTAACTTGTTGTTAACATCTTTTAAAGATTTTTACTTGTAATAGAGATGTGTAACTCAGCTGCTTACAGAATCTCACACTTGCCTACCTGCAAACCTGCCTACCTTAGGTTTATGAAATACAAAAACTAAGAAAGGAAAAGATTAATTTGCTTTGCTTTTGCCTAGATAGTCACGAACACATTTCTCATTCATTTCAGTGAGTGTTGGTTTCTTTTTCCTGTTGCCATTTGTAACTAGAGTTTCAAAGTCTGCAGTGATAACGTTATTTGTTAAAGAAGATAGATATCTTGCCAGACAGGCAAGTGGTTTATGGAAGAATTTCAGCTCTAAGAGGCAGTTAGAGGTGACTTATGGGGTCCATCTAAAGAAATAATCCATTATGTGTTGCTTTTTAAGTATTCAGTACATTCTAATGCACAACATAGTGAAGTACCTTGCAGAACCAAAAGGATTGTGTAGTTGCAGCACTCTGGTTGGCTTCTAAGGATTCAGGTTTCTTTTTCAATAAGACCTTGGAAATTGTTTCCTTATCTCCATTTTATGAGGTTAAAATCCTTTCACACCTGTCAGATGTATTACAAAGGTAAAATTCATTGTGAAAGTAGTTGTTTAGAGATAACAGCATCTGTAGAGTTTTAATATACAAAACCAATATGTGGAAATACTCCTCAACAAGATTAAATTATGCATTGTAGGAAGCCATTCTGAACTGAGTATTTTGGAGGAAGATCCCAAGTTTTGTTTATATTGAGCATTATATAAGTACTATGTATTGCCTTGGAAAATAGTGGAAAAGACTCTACGATTTATACAAAAAAAAAGGCTTTAAAGGTGAAACAATTGAAGAATAAGACATAAAGGTACATATGGAGATTTCCATGTTGATGAGTGAAGCAGTCTTCCAGCTGTCTCTGAAATCTCTCCTATCAAGGTTGGAAGGGTGATTCTGAAGGGAAATAATGACTTCAGGTAAATGAATTTTTGGTGAAAGCCCATGTCAGACACTTGGGATGGGGTGTTGGCTTCTCAAAGCCACACTGACTACAGTCATGCTACTGAACAAGGCAATTCTCATGACTAAGAATATTACATCAACCTCTGGTAAACAACAATCACTCTTCCCTCTTTTTCTTCCCAGATACTAAACTATTATACTATTCTGTTATTACCTGGAAGCATAAACACAAATGAGATCTGACAGATAAGGGCTTTTCCAAGAACTAAAATGAAAATATGTTCAACTAGCCTTATTTCATTAAACTTGAGTTTAAAAATCTTAGAATACAGTATGCTGTGGGACATCACCTTTCAGGACTTGTACTTAATAAATTGTTGCAAGTCAGATGTGTGTAGGAAAAACATTTAAGTATCACCAGGCTGCACCTGAACAATATGAAGTTTGAATATGAATTCCATCTATGCAGGGAGAAGGAGAAGATAAAACAGATTTATACTTCCTGTAGAGTCACAACACAGTTCACTATTCCAGTAGATGCGATGCAAGAAAGGTTAGCCTAACTTTGCAGAGACAACACGTGATGCATGTAACATTAGATATGAATCTGAACTAGCCATTATGTTCAGGTTAAGCAGGTTTAAGTAATTACAAGGAAAACAGTCAAACTTTGCAGTCAATGTCACTCTTCCAAATCTTTGCCACCATCAGAGGGCTCAGCAATGTTAGTGGAGCTGACTTTCTGTTCACAGCTGTCATGCCAAGTCAACATCCTTGCAGGTATGGATTTTATTTTCACATAGAAATGTGTAAAGTACTCTCATATTTGTGCATATATGAGTGCTTGCTGGAAAAAAATGACTAAACCTTCCTTGCACCCAGTTTAAATTTAAGAACTCATTGGGCTGAATTGAGTCCTGGAGGCAGTGAATCTATCTTCTGTGATGTAAATGGAGTTAAGCCTGCGTTATGTACTCCACATCATGTCAGCTAGTTAAAAGACTGATTAGCCTCTGCAGCACCCAGCATCAACTGCAAGGCTATCAGAGTGTGCCTGGAAGGGACTTTCTTAAATTCTGCTCTCATGGTTCAGTGCCTGGACATTATACAGCCATTTCTCCATCAAGTCTCCAAATAATTTTCTTTTTACTTGCAAACAGCCAACTCCAGATTTTTACAGTATCAGAAATTTGCTTTAGCAACTCACTAAAACCAATTACCTTGCTTAATGCTGTACGCTTACCTATTTCTCCAGCTTTCAGTTTAGGTCAGCTGGCAAATTAAAAGTGCTCTGGCAGCTCCATCTCAATGAAGAAGGTGAAGGGGATGGAATGTTCTATATCATTTACACAACATTTCATCAGAGAATTGGTAATCTGCTGTAAAAGGGGATCCTGATCCTTTCTCCTTGGTCTGGAATTGTTGCTGCAATGTAGTGCCTCCAGGCTGACAGTGAGGAGGTTTGGGAACTGTCCACAATTACAGTATTCTTTGACAGTTAAGTCCATTGATCTTTGTGTTGAAAACAAGGAAAAATAGATTTATTCAGTTAGCGTAAGAAATAACAACCATCAGATGACGAGTCATCCAGAACTCTTGAATACTCTGTTGATAACACGAAACAACCACGCTGAACTCAAGGTTAACACATCTTTTTTTTGAGGACAAATTTGAAGTCCGCACTGGAAAAATAAGGCAAAGCCATAAGCAGTTTGAAGTTATTTAAAATATATGGGTTATTGCACTACTGTTGGCTGGTTACTGCGCTACTGTTGTCTAGGCAAAAAGCTCCTTTTTTTTCCCAAAATAATTTATTACTTTAAATGTATAATGTGCAAGGGATATGATAACCTTCTGATAACCTTCATCAGAGGTAGTAAATCTGAAACAGATGTAGCTGAAACAATTCTTGGACACCAGTTATTGTTTTCCAGCTTAGTGACTGACAAACTCCAGTACTGTCTTTCAGAATCTTAGCAGCTTAAAGACCATGCTCCATCTGACGTGTTGTTCACCGGTGAAGACCTTTGTTGTGTTCCTCAGGCTATTTTTTTTTTTTTTTTTTGCTAAAGGCCTACTTTCTTCTACCATATTAATTAAATGTAAAAGGGTGTCTGATTTGCCCATGCCTTGACATCTAGTGCTCAGATGCACAGAAAGGAACTGCAAACACCCTCCTCTCTTCCCCTTCCTCACTTCCAAGCCCCCTATATATTCACATATATGAAATCTTTAGCTGGCTCGGTCATGTAGCTCTTGTTTACCATGGATGTAAAGGCAATGAGGACTAAAGCTTTTAAGATGTTACTATGTGTGGATATCAATAAGCAGGGTATTGTCCTGCATAGGAATTAAAATACACCAAGTCTTTCCTGGCATCTATACCCAAAAATGTTGAGGAAAAAAGTTGCACATTGCCCTGTTGGGAAAATGGCTTTTCCTCAATGATTGTATTTTTCTGTTAAAGATGTCTTCTCAGAGTTGAAGAAAGAAGTCTAGAAATGGGTGTGTTATGGTTCATTTCAGAGTATTTTTCTCTCCTCAGTGTCTAGAAATTCTTCCACAAGACAGGGGTGGCAGCACAGGTGGGGTTGGGCATTGGAGTTACTTGCAGGTGCAGAGCACTGAGTATTTCCAGCTGCAGAGAGTTCACTGCCTAGTCATGGCTCGTGGGAAGTTTCATTAGCAAGAGTTGCGAGCTGTGCCATCTGCTAATGCCACCCAGCACAGTGACTAGAATAACACAGCGGTCAGGTCTTCTGACAGTGAAACGATATTTTAATGTTCTTTATAATGAAAAATATGTTTAAAGTTCCCAAAGAATTGTGTTTGAATGCCAGCTCAGCTGTCAAACAGATACCATCTTTTGGGAGAGGGTATTTTCCCTTCACCCTTTCTGCCAAGAACCATCTAAGAAAAGATCTGCCTGCTTCCTCTGTGCTTACCCTGTGTGGGAATGGCATTGATAGGGAATGAGTGAGTGCTGGTGTCCATCTGGGGTCATGGGAAGGGATGAAGGGACCCCTCCTGTTGAATAGCTTGTTGCTTGCAGCATGCACCCCCATGGGCTGGTGCTGCACAGGCATGCCCTGTAAGAAGTGTGTCAGTAGTGGCCCTCAGGTAACCAGGACATTAAGGTGGGCTTGCTTTCTTGCCCTTGTCATTCATTTACATTTTGTGTTTCCACAAATTTAACATAATCACTGTTAAAAGTAGGCCCCGTGATCATTCTGCATGAATGGCCTGAAAATATCAGCTGTGTGAGAAATCTGTTTAGTCACTTCTCTAGGAAGTGTTACTGACATCATCCCTATCTTAATAATCTATCAGTACTATAAATGTCATTGATATTTGGCTGAGTAGGGGAGTAACTGGAACCTATGGCCGCAGGAACAGAGATGGTGCATGTGGAAATCACCTTTTAAGCAATTGTCACATGCTGTTTACTTCTCTTTGTTGGGGTCCTGAATCAAAACAGCTGCCAAGACTCTCTGTTTGTATCTGGGTTTAATTTTAAATTTTACTTTATAAAATCAAGGTTGAGGAGATTCTTAGATTTATTCAAAACACAAATACTATTTATTTCTGAAAGTCTTTAGGTAGGACTTTGACTTGCTTTCCAGAAAGTATAAGCAGGTAAAATATATCCACTCAACCACTTCTGTGCAACCTCGAATTTTCTTCCTTTCTTCCACTGATAAGTCGCAGAAATGTTCTGTCAAATAGAGATGGGCTGCAAAAATCCAGTAAAGTTCATTTAAATCTTCTTAAAGAAGTCTCAGATTCTCCCATCTGTAGTTTATTAAGTTGCAGTCTCTTGCCAATTAGTGCAATGCTGCTGGTGTTTTCTGCTCCACACTGCAATAGTTTGTGTTTGATAAAACTGTTCCTCTGGGAGACTTTCCTTCATTCCAGCCAAGCAACTCAATATATCAACCCGGGCAGTAAGCCTGTATTGCTCTTACAGAATGGTAAATAGGTTTTTAAAAGCCATTATTTTTTGTTTCTCAAGCAATGACACAGGACCACGTTACTGATACCAGCAAGTAGCCACAAATTTCCCGAGTTTTACATGGTATGGGAGCCCTTGTAGTGACCTGCCAGTGCTGGGTCCCCACCCTGTATTGTAAGTAGTAACACATGATGCAGATTTGAAGAGGAAGGCAGTCATGCATGCAGCTCTGAACCGGCACCGTACATGTGCATGATACAAACCTCTACACTTGCCTCTGGAAATCAGTCTCAAGTGCATGAAACCATGTAACCACTGGGGCTGGGTATCTGGCCCATGGGAGCATAGGATGTAACAACCATTGGTGCTGGTCAGGAGGAGTCGCCACTCCTCAGGTTAAATCTGTCCCAGCTACACAGATACATAATTTAAAGCAGCTTTTGTGAAGTCCAAAGTGCATGCTTTGAGTCAGGTGGACACTGTGTACCTTATCTAACCGTGCCTGTGGCTAATTGCATTTCTTTTCTACCCGTGTTTAATGTGATAATGTCTAATTATATATAAGGCTTTGTCACTAACTATAAAGTGAGAGATTTCTGTGGCAACTAAAGGGTGACAATTTCTTTTGTTTCCTTACCAAAGATAGATTCAGTTAACTACCTAATCTCTAAATTTGAGACAAATCTGCAGAATAACTAATGTATTGGATTGCAGAGCATCTTCTGAAGGAGGCTGTGGTAACAGAGCCATCTGGGTGTTTTATTGCATGCAGTAGCCTTATATATGCATTTCTGTTAGGCAAGGAAGCTATAAAAATAAATTGAATTACAAATGCCAGAAATGGAAGCTGCAGAGGGAGACCTGCCCTCCTTCCCTTTCATAATATGTAATCTGTCTCCTTCTTTCAAGGAAGTATAGCAAAAAGAATATATGTTAAGAAAAACAGGTTTCTTGAAACAGATTATTATCCACAAGCCTCTAGGTACTGTCATGCACAAGAGAGTAAACAACAACCTTGTCCTCACATTTTACTTGAGAAGGTAAATTTTTCTTCTCGTCCTTTTCTTGTCTTTTTTTCTTTGTCCTTTCTATCATTTGATCATAAACTCTTACGCTTATAAATGCAGAGTTTCCCCAGAGCAACAGCAAAGGACTCAGCACATTGCAAGCTCGGTGGGCGAGAAGGGGGAGGAGGAGAGCAGGAGGCGGACGAGGAGGAGCAAGCGGAGGGCAGCAAAAGGGTGCAGGGAGGAGGAGGAAGGCATCACTGACGCAGGGAGGGCTCGTTGCCGGGGTGGGGTGGGGGCTGCCCGAGGCAGGGGCGGTGTGGGAAATGCTGGCTGCCCGCCCTCTCAGGCCGACCCCCCTCCGCGCCTGCTGCGCTCAGGAATGCGGAGCTCCTTTCAGCGTGGCCGGTCTCGCCCTCGCTATTCTATGTCTCTTTACGCGGGAGTTTTTCTAAGTTGGCAAATAGGTGTCTTGTTCCGATTCCCTCGTACTTCCTTTTAAGCACAATTAATTATTTTAATTGATTAATACTGCACCGAGCAGTTTGCTGGGAAGGAACGGCTCTTATGTTGGGTTTTTTTTGGACTAATTACCAGTCTGGATTTCTGAATGGCAAAACGTCTGCTAATTAATCTCACTGCAGTTCTCACAGAAAGAGACCCTGATAAGAGCTTGCAAATTAACATAAGAAAAAAAAAATGTCAAGAGTCCTGTTGTGTTTCTCTGGCATCCACTGCCAGTCAGATGAATATCGCTGTTAAATACAGAGTCTGACCTACTGCTAAGTATGAAAGCCAGTGGGCTGTGAGGCTACTCCAAACTTGGCCAGATACTATTCATTCAGGAGCTAGCTGTTATTTGTACGCCCGTTCACTGTTGTTTCCTAACATTGCTTGCTGAGATTTTTGTAAGCTGGAGGAAGATGAAGCAGGGCAGTGTGGCAAGTGTCTGACCATGCCCATAGGGAATTTCTCACAGGGTCCCAATGTTAGTATTAGCAGAAGGCTGAAAAGGGAGTTTTGGCAGGATACGTCCCAGCTTCACCTGATTCATCTAGCGTGGCTGGGGACCTGGGGTCTGCACAGTGTGCTGCCTGATTCAGGAGCACTCTCACAGTCCATGGTGCTGCTGCTGGTGGGCAGCAGGGACACCCCAGGGCTCCTTTGCTTGTCTCACAAATCCTGCATTGGTGGACAGAGCTGGCATCCAGCCCAAGTATTCACTTCAGCTTTTGTGAAGTAAGTTTGCAGCCCATGCTGACTTCTGCTGCTACTGCAGCTAAGCTGCTAATAGTTTCTGGAAAAGCCTATTTAAAACCACCTGGGTATGTTACAGGACTGTGTAATCTAAACTCTATCTGTGGTGGAGGTACATCCATGAAAATACAGGGCCAGATGCTCAGCTGGTGATGGTAGTTACTCCAGTCACTGATCCACACCAGCTCTGTGAGACCAAAGTGAGTTACAGGGACTACTGCAGCCAGGGACAAGGGGCAAGACCTGGTGCTGTTGCCAGTTTGGTTTCATTAGTTTGTTGGGTTTTTTTCTGGAGCTGTGTTTCTGGCCCACATGATGGTTGAATTTAATTTCTTTCCTTTTTTTTTTTTTTTCTTCTCTCTTTGCTTGCAGGTCAGAAGATTCTTCACCACAGAAGTGATGTCTTAGAAACTGTAGTACTGATCAACCCCTCAGATGAAGCAGTTAGTACTGAGGTAAGACAATGGATGTGTCATAAAAGCTCCTTTAAGCAGACAGGATGAGAGCAGTGAAACAGATGTAGTTGTGGTGATTCTTGAGTATCAATTACTGCCTTCCAGCTTAGTGACTGGCAAACCCCAATACTGTCTTTCAGCGTCTTAGCAGACTAGGGGCAAGTCCTAACTGTGGATGAAAGGATGTGTTAGGAACAAATTACCATGAAAAACATCAGTCATCCCTTGATTTTCTCTCTGGTTTGCTGTACTCCTGGCAAAATGTCAGAGGCATAGGACAGAAACATACCTCTGATCCCAGCACTCCTTTTCTCTTAATGAACCAAATTCCCTTTTTGGTGAAGTGGAGGCAGCTGTAGTGAAGCTGCATCTGCATTTCTGCTTCTCCATTGTTCAGTAGCTCTGGATGCTTATTTTACACAAGAAAAAAGTGCCTGACGGTGCCCAGAGACAAATTTAGGTCTTTGAGAAGAATTGACAGCTATATGGAGGTGACTCTAGGTTGACCTATCTGTCCTTCAAAAAGCACGTGACATGATCAGTGAACTCATGAGAGTGCCCCAGAAGAGGACTGCCAATTGAACTTGCTAGAGCAGAGTCACAAGAACTGGGTATGTAGCGCAAAGACAAAACTGACAAATATAGCTAGTGAGACTGAGGGCTGAAAAAATAAGGATAATTGCTTTGGTAGCCTGTGATAGGAAGCACTGACATAGTACTATTTTTGTTGGGAAATGAAGGTGTTCTTCTTGTAGTACATAATGAACAATCTGTTTGTTACCAACCTTGAATGATATTAAACAAAAACAGTCAGAAGGACTCAGAAACAATGACATTTCTGATGCTGTAAAAGTTTAAATAAGTCACCTTAGTTAATGGCAACTCATTCACTAAAAAGCTATGCATTACAATCCCTTTCAAGGCATTAGAGGTAAGGAGCAAGGACGTCAGTGAGGTAGCAGCTCTTAATACACTCAGATTCAGAGTAAAAAGCTGTAAACAGGGTCTCTGTGTGAGTGTGTGTGTGTGTGTGTGTGTAGGGGGGGAAAGCTGAAGGAACTGCCAAAAGTAGGGAAATGTTGTTTCTGTCACTTTTCCTCATACTACCTTTGATGGATCACCACATGGAACAACATGGTCTGAAGCCCATTAATTACTTCTGAACCCTGGTTTTAGTCCTTTGGCTCTGGAATATGTTTGGCTAGATTATTGTTCATTTCTTTTTACTAGACTCTGGGAGGCAATCTTTGCTTTGCTTTCACCTTGCCAAACTTGTTACAGCCAGAAGTTCCAAACTGAGATTTACCTTGGCTAGCTAAGCAAGACTCTTGAATGGACACAAGCCAGAAAAAGACACTAAGAAAGAGGTAGGAGAATTAAATCAGAGGTTGGAATGGACATGCCCTGCCCACTATGATTAAGAGAAAACAATTTCATGTATCAAGAGATTTCCATGTTGCATCTGAGGAGACAGTGATATACCATGGAGCTCTGACTTCACCAGAAGAGGACCTTGAATCCATCCATTCAGGAGAAACCAAGGAAAATTATACTAAAATAAATTCCTGGTAATTGCCATAGTGGTGGTAGTGAGAGCATGATTCTGTTCAAAGCTCTTTTCATGTTTTGTCAAATGCCAAAATACCATCCAGAAGAGAGAGGCCCAAAGGGGAGAGACTGTAGTTTCCCAAAGAAAACAAGTTTCTGAAACCCCTACGCACAGTTACTTTCTTCTTAAGAAGACTGCACTCCATTGGTCTGATGCTCCTGCAGCAGTAGCATAGGTCTGAGAAAGTTCTGATCTGCTGATGCTCCTGTCTCCGTTCACACTCCATCTTTACCTCCATTCTCACTGAGGCTACATCTTGCTGTTTGCTTCCTTCAAATAATTTTCACTTCAGCAAAGGGCAGAGTTGAACAGAATCATCACTTTGCAGTACTTCTGAAATAGAGTGGTCTTGAAACCAGGAAATGACTTTCTGGTAGACTTCAGGAAGTCTTGGTTATACCAAGGCACAGCATTTATGTGTCTCCTGAAGGTCTTCTGGGTGTATTGTACATTATGCTTGGTAATCTGCAAGCATTTTTTTTTTTTTCCCCCATAGTTCGCTAGCTTTGCAGAATTTTTTTCATCACTGATCAATAAAATAGGTTGAAGGGGAATTATGTGACAGTCACATATCAGTGAAAATCAGGAAAAAACTTTACTGTTGGAAAACCTGGTGAGTTTACATATAAGTTGGCAGACTGTGCAGCACTGTTGCCAGCAAAGAGAGAAAATACAGAAGAGGAAACCAGTTGCTTTATGATTTTAATACAGCTAAACCAGACAAGATTTAAACATGAGACATCCATCTGCACTTACCTATATTTTTGCTTGAAGCAGGAATAGATGCACTCTACCTAGCAAGGATATTGCTGAATTTATAATTGCTTAGTGCAATTAGTGAGTGACAGACCACCATTAGTCCTGTGTTTAATTAAAGGAACCTTCTGCTGCTCAGCATCAGAGTCATTTATTAAATAAAGTAAAAATGAAAATGTGATAGAGTTTGGATCTTCTTTTAGAAACATACTCTTCAGTGCCTCTTTTCTACCTGCACTGAAAACCTAAGTTGTACAGAAGAGATTCAGGTTGAGCCTTCCTGGCTCAGCCTTCCTGGTGTGAGTGGGAATTATTTAGAACAACTGATTGCTTAACAATCAGTATAAAAATTGGAAGAATAGCTTGCTAGGAGAGCTGAGGTGATTATGTCATCTCCATGGAGATGGAGCGTGGATGCAGTATCATGTGCATGGTGAATCAGATGAATTCTGCTCATTTAGTGTAATACATGGATGGCCTTGTTTTGGATTAGTGCACTTGAAATTCAGATCTTACTGTAGGCTGAATGATAAGGTCCAACCTTTTCAGTGTTGGACAAGACTTTCAAAGTCTTTTTTTTTTTTTTTTTTTTTCCAAAAATTTACTCAACAGCACAGAATCTTGCACAGGTTTTGTTTAGTTTTGTTCTTAGATTTAAATTTAATTCAGCCAACAAAAGTATACTGAAAATATGAATTTTTCTTAATATGCAAGTAAATCTCCTCCTGTGGGGCAACAGGAATTGTTAGTAGCTGTAGTGAGGGGCAAGTAACGCAATGAGCATCTGCTTTAAAATAGTTGAGTTATTTTAAATGGAGAAGAAGACTATTTCTCAGTAGCAAGCTCATTTATGCCATCAAATATCCATTTAATTTACTACTATATATTTTAAAAAGTCTTCGGTTGGCACACTTTAAAAACTTCTGGTATCCATAATTAGTGACATCATGAGATGTACATAGTGCACAAAACTGTATCTGAGTGCTTTATAATTATAGTGAAGCAGAATCTTCCCTAAGTTACAACAGAATGACAGTCTAAATAAGACGATTTTATGTGTGATTGTGGCTGTTACTTTTCAGTGACCTTTTTGCAGCTATATGACAAGTAATGCTGCACTCTGGGAAAAGAAGAGCAGCCTTCCAAAAACTGTGTCTGACACATGAAGTTATTCCTTGTTAGTATATGGGGACACAGTTTACCAACACTGTCTGGATACAGAGCTAGTAAAATTCACCAAGAGTTGTACGAGTAATATGTTTGTTCATTCAAAATATTACTTATTCTTTCAATTTTATTTTGTTCTACTCCTTGCTTTTTTTCTCAGGTCAGTAGTTTGGCTTATTCACCAGACCTTCCTTCTAATTTCTTCTTGACCCTCCTTATTTCCCTTTTGCACTTTTTTCATTGACTTTTGTAAACAGCATTATAACTTGATAATGTTTTGACAATTCTGGGAGACTCTGGTTCAAAATATGTTTTCAGTTATGAGAGATATAATGCACGTTCTCAGCAGAATATAGAAATACGGTAGTTCCAATTATTGATGTATTTCTCTTTTTTACTCTAGGTGCGCTTAATGATCACAGATGCTGCAAGACACAAGCTCCTTGTACTAACAGGCCAGTGCTTTGAAAACACAGGAGAACTCATTCTTCAGTCAGGGTCTTTCTCCTTCCAGAACTTCATTGAGATCTTCACAGATCAAGAGGTATGTTCAAAATAACATCTTCCATACATTGTCATGTGACGGCAGAGATTTCTTTAAGACTAAAAATGGCCCTCTGTTGTTAGTTAGCCTCAGCAGCCTGATGCTGTACTCTTCATTATAGGCCTTCTTTCAAAAACATTTATTTAATTTAATTTAGATTTGATGTAAGTTGCTTAACAAAATAATTAAATTTAAATTTGGAGAATTAAATTGTAACTTCAAGAAACAGAAAATCTAGGAACCTTTTGACAATGGAAGGAGATAGTGTTGTATTTAAAATATACAGGTTGTTTATCTAAGGTGTGCATACAAAGTAGTCAAATAGAAGCTGACACCAGATTTTTGCCTGGTGGCAGCTAAGTAATAGGTGACATTAAATAAGACAGAGGCTGTCTGCTGGAATAGATGTACGTTTTCGCACAATCTATGTGCTTGGCTTCTTTACAGTGGTGTTTAAAGTTTGACCAGTGAAATCTGTAAATCTTGATTTTTACATACCAAAAAGGTAAGTATGAAGTATACCAGTGTTTAATGCAGTTTGTTTCATGAATTGTTATTTCACTGTCTTGCTTAATGTACTGTGTCTGAACGCTCCCATAGGGCAGGAACCCATAGTAAACAAGCTGTCATCCTTAATTTGGCTGCTGTGTAAAGTATATATTTAAATAAACTATGCTGTTGCATCCTTAGGAATTTAATTTCCAGTTAGTTAGGAGCTTGTTAGTGGAGTGAGATTTGAAAGTTTGTCACTGAAAAAGTAAAGTTTGCATGAACTCCAGCATGACCTTGTTGTATCCATTGGATCCTATTCTCAAAGCCTCTGTTCAGTGTATGGTTGTAGGCTTGGGGAAAGAGCTGGGTTCCTACTCTCTGAAACACTTGTGAAGCCTAAAACTCACTGGCAGTTCGCAGAGTTACTCTTCTGTGAAATTGCAAACCTGAGCTCCTTGCGTCTCTGGCTAATTAGCAAAACATCATTACTTTATGACTCCATGCAGAATGAGGGGCATATCCTACTGTTACTCTAAGGAAGTGAAGTTGTTGGCTGGAAAGGGGAGGGGGTTGATTTGCCGTGAGTTACAGCCACTGAGGGATTGCCACAGTGGTGGGTGTGCAGGGAGCACTCCTGTGGTCTATGAGTAAGGCTCACTCAGCTAGTCTCTGTGGCTGACAGCAGTCTCACCAGCCAGTCAGCAGGGGTCTTTGAAAGTGTTGGCTTCCAGCTTGTAGTTTCTGAAGCCTTGGACTCTCACTGCTTCTGCAAGATTTCACAAAAGCAAAGAAAGATTTAATTTGCCATATTGCAGCCTGCATATGCAACATTTTTTAGAGTCCCACTACTGGGAAATTTTTAAGTAATCTACGGATTGGAAAAAGTCTTAGAAAGAAGGGGTAGAAAAAAAGTGGTTAGTGGTTTTATACATGGTGATCAGAAGAAAGAATTCTTGTGCTGTCCTGACCCTGGTGGACTTGGCAGTGTGAGGTTTATGGTTGAACTCAATCATATTAAGGGTCTTTTCCAACCTAAATAATTCCACACTTCTATAAGCTTGAGAGGTTTGATGAGTTTGTGTAGAGATAATGTTTCTGGCCTCTGACCATTTTTACTTCACTAGAGTAAACATGAACTCTGGTCAAGGAATATGCTTACAAACAAGTAAATTCCCTTTGGGGGACTCTTTTATGAAGTCTGATTCGGAAGTCCATCTCTAACATGCCAAACTCCCTGCAGGCAATGCCTGCAAGTGGTGTTTTCAACAATCCCCATGCCAGAAGATTAAGGATGTCCCATTCCACTGCCTCTGCAACAACAGCTGACACAGGAAAAGTTTTCCTGGGTAGGAGACAATCCTGTGTTTTCCCACCCAGTTTGCTGTTTGTCTTCAACAGCTGTGACACCTTTAAAGCTTGAGGATTCTTCAATGGATGTCTCTCAGAGAAGACGATCAGGTTCACAGATGCATTTCTTTGCTCCCAGAGTCACTTTGCATCCAGAGAAGAGAAGGAACAGTTACATCTCTGTGTTATCAAATAGAATAAGCAGTGGAAAAGTTCATATCCTTGGTGTTATCATTTGAAATGCAAACCTACTGAGGCATTTCTGAACTTGCTATTCCTAACATATATAGTCTATGTCTGTAATAATTTTTCTTCAGCTTTTTATTGGCTTGCACTACCACTGACTTAGCACTGTCTGCATTATCCATGCCAACTTTTAGTAGCAAAGAAAGGCAGAATTTATGAATATGAAGCTGAAATCCAAGTATGGTATAATATAAATTATTAGGACTAACCCCAAACCTAGGCCCACTATATTCATTAGGTTGATGTATTACCATATGATTTTTTTTATCTAGCCAGAAAATTGACCCTACAAGAGAAACAGTCTGTACTCAAGTTATCTCCTTATGTGGGCAACAGACTTGGATTTATTCACCCAGAGGAAGTGATCTTTTTCTACTTTGTCTGTCTCCAATAATGTGTTTTTAACCCTGGTCAGACACACAGCATAAGGAGTATGAGATCCTAAATCCATTTCAGAGCTGTGGTCTGTGCTGTCCCTCTTTTCTTATTTCTTCAGTAAACATCAGGAGTGGTTCTCCTATTTTGCTTATCTTTAATCCTTTTCAGCCTCCTTTTATTTTCTCTTGCTTTTTTTTTTTCCTTTGCTCCTTTTCAGACAAAGCCATACCTGACATACGGGTGAGATTTATTGTTACTCCTGTCAAATGGTTTGGATAGTAAGCAAGGCCGACAAAGGATAATAGAAAACATTTATTTCCTGCTTTGTTTAGGTATTAGTTAGATTATTTTTCTTTGAATAACAGCCACTGCATCTTTGTTGAATTGAACAAAGAAATGAAGTGAACTGTACACACATGGAAGCCTAAAAAGAGTTAACACAAACATCATTATCTTTTTATATATTAATTTCTTCTGAGGATTCGGCTTATGGTCCAAGATTTTTCAATTATTCAGCTGTAGCATTATCTATGTTGTCTTTATGAAAGCTATTCTTACAGCTTGAAGTGACAACTGAGTGTTTTCAAAGATGGTTGTGGTATTTTGTGTGATGAGGTGCTGGAATATTTTGCACTGACATCTAAATTACCTCTTTAGAGAATTTTACATAATTTGGTGGTCTCTTTAAGAGCAAATAGAATAGAAATGGACTACATTTAACCTAACTGTCAGTAAAAAAAAAAAAAAAAAAAAAAAAAAACCAGTGAAATGAAAGTATCTGTGGAACTGGGAGAAATTATAAAGTATTTTTTCGTATTTGTTTGTCTGCTAATGTGGGACCATCAAACTTTGATTTTTAGATCAGACTGGAACAGAACAATAGCTCGTCATACTATGGCATAGAAGTTCTTGTTTTCTATGCCTTTATATCAGCAGCTGTTTTTGGTACTAGTGTGTTATCAAATATTGACAAAATTAATGGAGTTATTCTAGATTTAACTTTTGGGGTCCATGAGTTTAGCATCAAAATAATGTCAAAAGTATTTTCAACCCTAACACTTTTTTTTTTTTTTTTCTGGCTCTTTCCTTAGCCCTGTATCTTCAAGTCTCAGAAATAAAAAGCTTGTAGCTATTTGCATTTCTGAAGCAGTAACTTATTTCTTAGTGTTCTGGAAAACTCTCCTACAGTCAATTGTGCTAATCTCGGAATGGTGCTGTTTTATCAGAAGCCATCTTGCAGAAGGAACTGCAGTAACGATGGCGTGTGGAATACATCCCATAAGAGAAGGGGTGAGGGAGATGGCTATTCCTGGGAGGATGTTGGCCTCCTCTGGATTGCAGCTACTGTCTCCCTCTAAAGAGCTTTGTCCCTTAGCTGTTTGGCTGGCTTTTCTTGATGGACTGGGGCAGCAGCGAGACTCATAAGCCACTGGTAGAGCTAGTGACAGCTCTGGTAGTGTTAGCTTCATACTCCTTATACCCTCTCAGTATAAAAGCTTGTACTGTCCTCCTAGAAAGGGCAGAGGAGGAAAGGAGGAACCTTGGGGTACTGTCATCCTTTGGGCAATAGGGATCAGGAATAAGTTCTTTCTTTGTATTAAAAAAAAAATACAGGAGTAAACTAATTGTGGTAACAGGTTCCTTTATCTTCTAGGACAGTTACTCACCAGTGCAGAAGCAAATGAAAAAGGTTTTATTTATCTGACCAGGAAATAATATGTTCTGACATAAATTAATTCATTAAAAAATGAATTTACATGCATCCTCTTGTGTTTTTGTTTTACAACCATAGATTGGTGAACTGTTGAGCACCACACACCCTGCCAACAAAGCCAGCCTAACTCTTTTCTGTCCTGAGGAAGGGGACTGGAAAAATTCCAACCTTGACAGACACAACCTTCAAGACTTTATTAACATTAAACTCAACTCAGCTTCCATATTGCCTGAAATGGAAGGACTCTCTGAATTCACAGAGTATCTGTCAGAATCAGTAGAAGTGCCATCACCGTTTGACATTTTGGAACCTCCAACCTCAGGAGGCTTCTTGAAACTCTCCAAACCCTGCTGTTATATTTTCCCAGGCGGAAGAGGCGACTCTGCATTGTTTGCAGTGAATGGATTCAACATGCTTATCAATGGAGGATCTGAAAGAAAATCTTGCTTTTGGAAACTTATCCGGCACTTGGACAGGGTAGATTCCATTCTGCTCACTCACATTGGAGATGACAACCTGCCAGGAATCAATAGCATGCTTCAGCGAAAGATAGCTGAACTAGAAGAGGAACAGTCTCAAGGGTCTACTACCAACAGTGACTGGATGAAAAATCTGATCTCCCCTGATTTAGGCGTTGTATTTCTTAATGTACCTGAGAACCTCAAGAACCTGGATCCTAGCCTTAGAGTGAAAAGGAGTGTAGAAGAAGCTTGTTTTACTCTCCAGTATTTAAATAAATTGTCTATGAAACCAGAACCTCTTTTCAGAAATATGGGAAATACCATTGACCCCATCATTTTATTTCAGAAAATGGGAGTTGGCAAACTGGAGATGTATGTGCTTAATCCTGTCAAAAATAGCAAAGAGATGCAATATTTTATGCAGCAGTGGAGTGCTACTAACAAAGATAAAGCTGAATTCTTGCTACCAAATGGTCAAGAGCTAGACATTCCATTATCCTACTTGACCTCTGTTTCATCCCTGATTGTGTGGCACCCAGCTAATCCTGCAGAAAAAATAATACGAGTTCTGTTTCCTGGAAACAGCACCCAATATAATATTCTAGAAGGACTAGAAAAACTCAAACACTTAGACTTCCTTAAACAACCAATGGTTACACAAAAAGACCTAACTGGGAACATTGCTAGTCCAGCTGTGAAACAAGCAAAGCTGAAACAACGAACCGACAGCAAGGAGAGTCTCAAGCCTGCTGCAAAGACACCACCAAGCAAGCCTGTCAGAAAAGAATCTAAAGAAGAAACACCAGAGCCTGTGAAGCCTAGTCTGGCACCAGAAAAGCCTCAGAAGTTGGAAAGCAAAGAAAAAGTTCCAGTTAAAAAAGAGAAACCAGCAAAAGTGGAGACTAAGCCTACAGTGGTGGAAAAAGACATAACAAGTAAAGAAGAAGAGTTAGTAAAATCTGAAACTCCTGAAAAACAAACTACAGATGTAAAACCAAAAGTGGCAAAGGAGAAGATGGTGAAAAAGGAAGTCAAAACAAAACTAGAAGAAAAGAAAGAGGAAAAAGAAAAACTAAAGAAAGAAGTTTCTAAAAAAGAGGAGAAAACACCCATCAAAAAAGAGGAAAAACCAAAAAAAGAAGAGATAAAGAAGGAAGTTAAAAAAGACGTGAAAAAAGAAGAGAAAAAGGAAACTAAGAGGGAAGTAAAGAAAGAATCTCCACCAAAGGAAACTAAAAAAGAAGCTAAAAAAGAAGAGAAGAAGGAAATTAAGAAGGAAGAAAAAGAAGTCAAAAAGGACATCAAAAAGGTTCCTAAAGAAACAAAGAAGACAGCAACTCCTTCGACTGAAGCCAAAAAGTCAGCAGCAAAGCCTAAACCACAAAAGAAAGAAGAACCTCCTAAAAAAGAAGCAGTACCTGCTGGAAAGCCAAAGGATAAAGGAAAAGTTAAGACTGTGAAGAAGGAGCTCAAAGTCAGTGGAGCACAAGCTGCCCTTGCAGCAGTTGGAGTCGCTGCCACAACTCTAGCAGCTGTAGCAGCTGCAGAAATTACAGCCAGTGGAAAGGAACTTGAAGCAGAGAGATCCCTTATGTCTTCACCAGAGGATTTAACAAAGGATTTTGAGGAATTAAAAGCTGAAGAAATAGAAACAATAGAAGAAACAAAACCTCAAGTTGCACTTATAGATGAACTGAAGCTCACTCGCACAGCACAAAAAGAGGCCTTTGAAGTACAGAAAGAAAAATTAGATAATGAAGGACCTGCTGAGTCCTCTGATGAAGGCATAACTACCACAGAGGCTGAGGGTGAGTGTGAACAAACACCTGAAGAATTGGAACCTGTGGAAAAGCACCGAATTGATGACAATGAAAAGTTTGAAGATGAAGGAACTGGCTTGGAAGAATCATCTGAAGCAGGAGATTATGAGGAAAAGGCAGAGACAGAAGAAGCTGAAGAGCAAGGTGAAGACGAAGAAGAAAAAACACCACTGGATACCACAAAACCACGTATGGAGGAACCAAGAAAAATTGAAGAGAGCTCAGAAGAAATAATGGCTGAAGAAGATGCTAACTTTAAAGATAAAAAGTATATTGAAAAGGCAGATTATGCGACATCAGATGAACGGGCTGAGGAAGACAGAGAAGAAGCAATAGAAAAGGCAGAAACTGAAGAGACTGAAGAAGATGAGGAGGACAAAGCAGAAGGCATCAGAGATGAAAAGGAAACCGAAAAAATAGAAGCTGAAGATTATGTGATGGCTGTGGTAGACAAAGCTGCAGAAGCTGCTGAAGTTGAAGATAAATATGGCCTACTCATAATTACACCAACAAAACGCTCAGAGCCTCAATCTCCAGCAGTTGAACCAGCCTCTTCTATCCATGATGAGACATTACCTGGTGGTTCAGAAAGCGAAGCCACTGTTTCTGATGAAGAAAATAGAGAAGATCAACCTGAGGAATTCACTGCTACTTCAGGTTACACACAGTCTACCATCGAAATATCCAGTGAACCAACTCCAATGGATGAAATGTCTACACCTCGGGATGTCATGAGTGATGAAACTAACAATGAGGAAAGTGAGTCACCCTCTCAGGAGTATGTAAACATTACCAAGTATGAGATATCACTGTACTCTCAAGAATTTGGCAGACCTAAACTTTCTCCACTTCCAGATGCTTTTAATGGTGTATCTGAAGGATCCAAAACAGAAGCCACAGAAGGTAAAGAATATAATGCCTCAGCTTCAACCATCTCACCACCTTCTTCATTAGAGGAAGACAAATTCTGCAAATCTGCGTTCCAAGATGTATACCGGCAAAAAGAAAGTGAAATCCAAGGCACTGCCAAATTAGAAATCAAAGAACCCTATCAAGAAGAGGTTAGTGAAAAACGTAGTCTGGCCAAGAGTCCAGTTGACAGTTTGTCCCCTCCATCACCCATTGCGAAAACACCACTGAATGAACGTAGTGTGAACTTTTCACTCACTCCCAATGAGATCAAGGTCTCATCTGAGCCTGTCCTTGTTGCTTCATTGCCTGATGTACGTCAAGATGTTGCTGAAGAGCACTGTGCAAGCCCTGAAGATAAAACATTAGAAGTAGCATCTCCCTCCCAGTCTGCTGCTGGTAGTGCTGGCCATACACCCTATTATCAGTCTCCCACTGATGAAAAGTCCAGTCATCTTCCCTCTGAAGCCAGTGAAAAGTCCACAGAAGCTCCTGTTAGCTTTGAATTCAGTGAAGTCAAAGATGAGTCTGCAAAATCCAGAATAAGCCCTATGGATGAGCCTGTGCCAGATTCAGAATCTCCTATTGAAAAGGTTCTCTCGCCTCTACGGAGTCCACCACTGATAGGTTCAGAGACCACTTACGATACATTTTTGAGTGCTGATTTAAAGTCTGCCACCAGAGATTACAGAAGTCCTTCTGAGGGGAAACCTGAAAAAGAAAAATCACCTGTTCAGATGAGCCCATCTTCTGAAGCCAGCTCTGTGGGCCTTTACCAAGAAAAACAAGAAAAAAGCATGGAATTTATGGTAATTAAGGAAAGCTTCAGTCTAGAAAGGAAAATGGAGGATACAGAGCCCAGCAGCTCCCAGTCTTCACTGGTCTTGGATGAGAGGAAGTTAGCAGGTGATCTCTCACCTACTCAAATAGATATCAGTCAGTTTGGTTCCTTAAAAGAAGATACCAAAATGTCAATTTCTGAAGGCACTGTTTCTGACAAGTCTGCAACTCCTGTTGATGAGGTTGTGGCAGAAGATACCTATTCCCATATAGAAGGAGTAGCTTCTGTCTCTACAGCGTCTGTTGCTACTAGTTCATTTCCAGAACCAACCACTGATGATGTATCTCCTTCTTTGCATGCTGAGGTTGGATCTCCCCACTCTACTGAAGTTGATGATTCCCTTTCAGTGTCAGTTGTACAAACACCAACAACTTTTCAGGAAACAGAAATGTCTCCATCTAAGGAAGAGTGCCCAAGGCCCATGTCAATTTCTCCACCAGATTTCTCGCCTAAAACCACAAAATCAAGAACGCCGGTGCATGATCACAGATCTCCTGAGCAGTCAGTTATGTCAGTAGAATTTGGTCAGGAGTCCCCTGAGCAGTCTTTAGCAATGGACTTTAGTAGGCAATCTCCAGACTATCCTACAGTAGGCACTAGTATGCACCATATATCTGAAAATGGACCAACAGAAATAGATTATAGCCCTTCAGATATACAGGAGCCTACTTTTGCACAGAGGATTTCCCCTGTGGAGCAGTCATCTTACTCTCAGGAGAAAGATATTTCGGAAATTATTTCAGTTTCTCAAATTGAAGCTTCATCCTCAACTTCATCAGCTCACACGCCTTCCCAGGTAACTTCACCACTGCCAGAGGAAACTTTTTCAGGTGCTGTTCCACCAAGAGATATGTCACTGCACTCTTCTTTTACCTCAGAAAAGGTGCAGAGCCTAGGAGAAAAGCTGTCACCAAAGTCTGACCTATCTCCATTAACTCCAAGGGAATCTTCTCCTCTGTACTCTCCTAGTTATCCAGATTCACCTCATGCAATCACAGAAGTGGTGTCAGCTAGTCATACACCTTCATTGTCACTGCAAGTGTCCTCTGTCAAAGCATTTGCTTACCAGGAACCCCTAACAAAGCACAGTCCAGAATCTTTACTCAGCCCAGAAAAAGAAGATTCAGAGAAAAGCAGCAGGTCACCAGAAGAACTTAGTTATTCTTATGAGGCCACAGAGAAAACTACTAGGTCACTGGAGGATATTAGCTACCCATATGAGGCAGTTGGAAAATCTACCCAATCACCTCAGGCCACAGATTATTGCTATGAGACAACTGGGAAAACTGCTGGGTCACCTGAGGCCACAGATTGTTCTTATGAGATAATCACAAAAAACCTGAGGTCATCTGATGCCACAGATTATTCTTATGAGATGACACAGAAAACCACCAGGTCACCAGGAGACCTGGATTATTCCTATGAGGTGACTGGGAAAACCACCAGGTCACCTGGGGCCACAGATTATTTCTACGAGACAACAGGGAAAGCCACCAAATCGCCTGAGGCCACAGATTATTCCTATGAGAGAATCATGAAAGTTACCAGATCACCTGATACTATGGATTACTCCTATGAGACAACAGGGAAAACCTCTAAGTCACCAGAAGCCACTAGCTACTGCTATGAGACAACTGGGAGAACTACCAGGTCACCAGAGGCCATGGCTTACTCCTATGAGACAACTGGGAAAGCCTCCAGTTCACCCGAAGCCACAGATTACTCATTTGAGACAACTGGGAGAGCCACCAGGTCACCCGAAGCTACTAGCTATTCCTATGAAGCAAGTGCACATTTCATTCCAGGGAAATCATTAGCAGAATCTCGCCAAGATGTTGACTTATGCCTCGTGTCCTCTTGTGAATATAAACATCCAAAAACTGAACTGTCACCCTCATTTATCAATCCAAACCCCCTTGAATGGTTTGCAAGTGAAGAACAGTCTCAAGAACAAGAAAAGCCATTAACTCAATCTGGGGGAGCTCAGCCACCTCCTGGGGGTAAGCAGCAAGGGCGGCAGTGTGACGAAACCCCTCCCACCTCCGTGAGTGAGTCTGCCCCATCTCAGACTGATTCAGATGTTCCCCCAGAGACTGAGGAATGTCCTTCCATCACTGCAGATGCTAACATTGACTCAGAAGATGAGTCAGAAACCATTCCAACGGACAAGACAATTACATACAAACACATTGACCCACCACCTGTACCAATGCAGGATCGCAGCCCTTCCCCTAGGCACCCTGATGTTTCCATGGTTGATCCAGAGGCTCTGCCTGTTGATCAGAATTTAGGTAAACCTTTGAAGAAGGAACTCAAAGAAAAGACAAAGACAAAAAAGCAGGGTACTAAGACCAAGTCATCTTCTCCTGTTAAAAAAAGTGATGGTAAATCAAAACAAGTGGCTTCACCAAAGCCAGCTATAAAAGAATCTCTAGACAAAATTTCCAAAACAGCTTCCCCAAAAAAGAAGGAGTCTGTGGAGAAGGCAACCAAAAATGTCTCTAATCCCGAAGTAAAGTCTCGAGTGGAAGAGAAAGATAAGGACACCAAGAATGCAGCAAATACAACAACATCCAAGTCAGCAAAGACTGCAACCACAGGTAAAGACAGATAGCAGTTCTTTAAGTGTTAAGATTTTCTTAGCTGTTGCAGTGAAGTTAGTTTGCCATTGTATCAGCTGAGAATGTGAGAATTTGTAGCAAACCCTCAAAGAAAGTCCATGTTTTAAATATGAACCAGCATGTAAAGGCCACATTTAAACTCATGAAATTGACTAATTTAACATTAGAGAAACTTGATGCATCAGTTTGCTCAGAGAGCATATAAAATAGAAAGAACTTAATACTAGCTGTCTAAACTGTTAACCAGCTAGTAGAATTAAATGTACCACTGTTGTAGGTGAAGTGAAATCAGTAGCAAAGTGTACCACTTTATTAATTGTAAGGAATAAGTAGGCACAATTTCCTTAACATAATTCAATTTAATATTACAGGGGGCAAAGGATCCAGCCACTGGGATGTACTTATTACTTTGCTGGATTAATTTTAAATGGAGTATTTTTAAAAATCATGACAGTAGTAAAAGCACTTTCAGTGAACCAAGTGTGTATACCACATAATCCGGTTAAAGTCTTATGTCCTCAGTGATGACTAAACATACAGAAAGTTAATGTCATTTTGAATGGCTGTTCTGTATTCTAAGTAGTAATAAAATATGAATTAGATTACTGAAGGAGGCATTGTACTAATCTGTTGTTTCAGCAGGTCACAGTAGAGAGTGTTTGGGGCATACTTTGATTTTCCTGTTGTCAGGGCTGATGTTCTCTTAAAAACTTTTTTTAAAAGGAGCAGGTGTAGGATTCAGTACAAACAAACCAGCATTCAACTGTCTTTAGTCTTCCCATTTTACGTGTTCCTTTCTTACACCATCATTTGTGCGTCTCTATTAACATGTTTCAAAGCAGCAGTATAGTTCCTCGTGCTGTACACTACTCCAGCACTTTAGCTCCGTATGAGATTATTCTTAAAGTATAGTCTTCTTATAGTTCACAGTATATGCTGGAGCACAAGACAGCTCTAGCATATAGAGAGAGCTCTATTTCATAATGACATTTAAATGTGAAATGTAATTTTTGATACTTTATCCACTGTTGGTAACCACAATACAGAAAGATAAATCACAGATTTTTTATGATGATAAAAGATTTTGTAACATTGTACCAGTAGTAAAAACTCTCTAATTCAGGAAATCTTATGGTATCATGATGTTTATCTGGCATATTACCCTATGATGAACATGCAGGACATGCTAGAGAACTGTAATGGACTTTGATGGCCTTACAGTATGTGACCATAAATAGAGTGTATTGCTCAGATAATTTTCTACCAAGCTTCATCCTCTGCAACAAGATGAGCAGGATAACAGAACAGAACATAATGGTGATTATCTGGATAAAATTACTGGTTGAATCCTGATTTTCAGTTCACACCATGATCCAGTGTGTATCAAAAGCCACTTTTTTTTTTGAGTAGTATTTTCAATGTGCATATGTAAACTCTGAACTTCTTTTTGACTGAAGGTCATCTTAGAATGAGTAATACATTACATACAGCAGCAAAAACATGCTTCACCCTACTTTTTGTGATAATTCACTGCTCTGTGTAAGCAAATATGGATCCAGCAGGCAAACAAGCACTTGTTCTCCATTCCCTGAAGTAACTGCTTTACAAGTTTCTCTGTCCTCCCAAGGTCCTCTTTTGCCCTCTTTCTGATCATGTGTAGTATCTACCTGATGCACCTGTAAGGCAGTGTATGCATATCAACAGCTATCACGTCTTGCTGTTTGCTGATACTCCAAACCTCAGAACAGCTTCAAATCTGCATGGCTCCTTGCATGACCCTAGGTTTTATAATCATGTTTTAGAAAAGCTGTACTTATTAATCTGGAAAATAATACCACCATTTACTGGATGGCAATTCAGCAATCACAGCCCTCGATAGCAATTGTTGGATAATGGTAGTATATCACTGGAAAAGCTTCAGACAATTTTTGGTTATGTGGTACTGAGTTTTTATGGTATTACATTGTTACAGTTATTCAGGTTTTTCCAGCCATTACAATCATAACTGGAATACAGCAAAGCTGAAACGTGTCGCTAGATGTTGGAGGGATATGCCATAATTGGACACATCTCACCTCAGCAGTTACGACAGTAATTAATAAATGCATGTTTTTAACTAGCCTGTGATATATTCTTTTTGTGTCTGATTTCAAAGGACCTGGGAATACTAAGGTGGCAAAATCTACAGCAGTGCCTCCAGGACCTCCAGTGTATTTGGATCTGGTGTATATTCCCAACCATAGCAACAGCAAGAATGTTGATGTTGAGTTTTTCAAGAGGGTGCGGTCATCCTACTATGTGGTGAGCGGGAATGATTCTGCAGCTGAGGAGCCAAGCAGGGCTGTTCTGGACTCCCTGCTGGAGGGCAAGGCGCAGTGGGAAAGTAACATGCAGGTAGGCTCTTCACTAGTATCTCTACCTGAAAAATTAACCTTCGCTGGGAAGCAACTATGGGAAGCCAGAGGATTCCTGGAGCAGAGAGTAGCTGCATGTCTCATTTCACTGATAATGTGAGAGGACACCCAAGGGAAGCACAGAACTGGACCACACTCAGCTGCTTCTCCATTTCTGGCCCTTCTCATCTGTTTCTGGTGAATGAAAGAGTTGTGAGATAGTTTTCAGGGCTGTTTGGCTGTTTCATCTTGTTATTATGTCATATATGATCTGAGTTTGGAAACCTTGCAGTTTGTAAGTAGGAAAGAAAAGTGAATTTTTCATGGTTTATATGGTAAGAGTGTACACTTGGAAATTTCACGTGCCTTTTCATCATGATCAATAAGTAAACAAAATATTTGGCCGTATTCTGAAGAGCTTCCTGGGCAGACTAGAGACTGCTATTTCTCCGGAAAACATCTTGTCTCTTTACAAACCCAAGGTTTTATTGTGATAAACTATATCTTTGCAGTCATTTTACCTTATCTATGTGTTTATTTTTTTCTTTTTATCCATCCATCCATCCATCCATCCATCCATCCATCCATCCAAGTATTTATTGCATGTTTCCCAAATGGAAACATGCTTGTTGGTGAGGGCTTCCTGCAAAGACATTTTCCTTATCAGCTGTTTCTGTTGTACATTCCTCAGAACATCTCCTGTTTTGTGTTGCAGGTGACCTTAATCCCAACCCATGACTCAGAAGTGATGAGGGAATGGTACCAAGAGACCCATGAGAAACAGCAGGACCTCAACATCATGGTTTTGGCAAGCAGCAGCACTGTTGTTATGCAAGATGAATCTTTTCCCGCATGCAAGATTGAGCTGTAAGAACAAGATTAAACTTTGCATCACAAGATTAAACTTTGTTTCCAGAAATTCTTCAGTTTTAAAACACCTTTTCTAAAAATTCAACCCATCTATTTCAACTGCTGAACTATATACCTGTCAAATGCTATACTGTGTCACAGTGATGCAAGTCACTAATATTTTTCAGTCTTTGATGATTGCTAAGGGAAATAACAGTATTCCCATAGTAGGGTTCAAATTACTGCAAAATTACAGATCCAGTTTCATCTCGGCTGAACGTTTGGAAACCATGCACTAGCAACCCCAACTGACTTCTGCCAGGTAGAGGCATTTGCCCTCTAAAGAAACACAAAGAAAGAGAAAGAGAGAGAGGGGTAGGAGGAGAAAGTAATAAATAATTAAAATCTGCATTAGTCTCGTGGCAATAGATGTATGGCTTACTGCAGTTTGCTTATGCTCTCACATGAAAATAAAAGTTTTAAATTTGTATCTATCAGAGCTATCACAATGGGGATCCTTTTTTTACAGAATTAAGTTAGCTGGAAAATAAAAAGAAACAGAACAGGGCTAGGAAGGGACGTACAACCTACACGCTCATCAGCAGTTTTTCACTTTTATTTGACCTCTGCATACTGACATACCATAACAATCATAGGCCAAATATGCATGTAGTTTTCACCCCATGTAGAAGTCTAAAACCTTTCTTTCAGCATGCAGAATTGTTGGTCTAAGGCATGCTCCCAGTGAAAGTCCACTCACTCCAGCCAGAACTGACCAGTCCACATGCTTGAACACCCATGTCCACTGTTGATTAACTGAAGCGAAATACCAAAGCAGTTGGGAATACATACAGTAGACAATTTGCCTTAGAAAGTGACTTGAATGTACAAAGAAACTTAATGCACTTATTTTTTAATGTTGAGACAGCAAATTTATAAAACATCTGTGTAGGATCATAGTTACACCAGTAAAGAAGTGTGAGTGTGCATGTGTGGTACTAGAAACCTATATCTGGCTGGTCAAGCGGCTTGGTGCTATGAATTACATATGTTAGTTATGTGAACACTTCATTGATGCACCCGGACAGCTCTACAAGACAAAATGAGCAATTTTTTGGAAAGATTCTATTGTACTGTGGAAGCAAGATTGAAGTGGTGTCCAGTATCAGAGTTACAAAACTTGAAACATTCAGAGTGATGAAAAAGGTTACCTGTGAGCCTGTACAGTATTCAGCCTTCCTTTGTCATACCTTATTTTATTTGTTTAATTTAAGAGTGAATACGGGAACAAATGTACAGAAACCTTTTTTTTTAGTGCTGTGTGAACTTTTAATAGATGAATTTTTAACAAATGTTTTCATTTACAGGAAAATACAAAGAAAAAATTTTCAGGTGAAGGCAATTTTTTTAGTAGTTTTGTAAGATAAATGAATAATGTTGTTTAAGGTTCTAGTGAGAATGGATATTAAGATAAAATTTATTGAAAATAGTCAACTGCCAATATCTTTTGGGGATAAGGGTGTGTGAAAAAGCACCCTACTGGTAAAATTAATCTGTTGATGAAGACATGAGATTTGAAAAGTTCATAGCCTAATACTTACAAGGGTGTAATCTATGTTCTCAACACTCACAAGATCTTGAAAAAAGATACAATAAGCAATAAGCTAAAATAAGTCACCTTTTCCTTTTTTCCTTTTCCTTTTCCTTTTCCTTTTCCTTTTCCTTTTCCTTTTCCTTTTCCTTTTCCTTTCTTTCCTCTTCATCTTCTTTTTCCTTTTCTTTCCCTTCCCTCTTTCTATTCCCTCTTCACATTCCCTCTTCTCATTTCCTCCTCTTTTCTTCTTGCTCTGTGCTTTCCTTCCTCACCTCTTCTTTCACTCTTCCTTTCCTTTCCTCCTTCCTCTCCCACTTCTTTTCCTTCTCTAGACTGCTTGCAGGGGAACAGTATCACTGGTCTGTGATTTAAGACAGTTTGTATGGTTTTAGTCTGAGAAGTTTTACCCCAGTTAAAAAACCTTGTTACCTTGTATAAGGTTTGCAAATTTGAATTTAAAGAAGGTGTAAAGGCTTCCAGAAGGGAGATATATTCCAGTCTGTACAATTCACCATTATTGCTGGTATTAAGTTTCACAGTGTAGTGAACTATGACCTCATTTTATTTTCTCTACTTATAACTTATTTCAATTTTACATTGTTAGGATACTTCTGTTTAATAGGTATATGTTTGCACTCCTAATTTCTATGATCATTTTTTTATACTGCTTTAGAATCCTTTAAATATGGGCTCCTGAGGCCCATTTAATGCTGTGAATTACTGTTTGTGAGTTGTTGGGGGTTTTGATTTATTTTTAATGTCTTCTTTTTTTTTTTAGGTATCTCTAGCAGTGCTGTTTTATTTATTGCTATACCTTTCAAGTTGTTAAGAATAACTCAGAATGACTATGGCACAAAAAGCAGATGGAAATGTATTGTGAAAACAAGCATGTTTGCTGGGCTCATAATCATTCACTTAAAATTGCTTTCGTAATGCGTAGTCTACAAAGTTATAGGCAAAATCTTGGGCAGAATAGTTGTGCTATTTCTACAATTTTTTCTGCTTTGTCTACTTGCTTATTTAGGTCAGATTTCAAACTTTCTGAGTGAGTGGGAACAGATTTTCTGATTTTCTGACACTATCTGAAATGGTTTCTATCTCTATTTTGGTAGAAAATCTGTTTAAAGAATAGCAGTGGTCCTGAGACTAATCTCACGCCACTTACTCCTGTGTATCAGGAGCAATTTCACTACAGTCAGGGATTATAGTCATCGAGTCCTACTGTAAATGAAATTGGAATCAAGCCTTAAGTCTCCCCAAGCAAGTTTGTGATGGCTCAAGCATTTGTTTTACTTAAGGGAAAAAACCAAAACAGAACAAAACAAAAATCCCAAAACCACAAATTAGACCATTACAGCTGATCTTAAAAGGTACCTTTGCTTTTTTTGCTGCTAAAAGAATTTTAAAACCCCGATCTGGCTATTCTGAGGTATTGGAATGACTGTTCCATCCATTCCCTTTCAAACGGCAATGGCGTGTGGATTCAACACAGCTATGAACTCCTCCATTAGCTCCTCTTGCCCTTAATGTCTTTCCTGCCTGTAGAACTAATCTAACTGTGCTAGTCCTAGTACTACACAATTAGTTTAGTGTAACAGTCATCAAAATGTACCATGTACATTAATGATGAGTGCTGTTGATCAGCATAGATTTCTAGGAGCATGGTTTGTTATTGATTAGTTACAAAGATTCACTATTGGAGTGTAACGGACACTCCACTTAAATGATGGTATTACCCATAACAGCATCCCCAGTTATGATCTTTATGCTATTACTATACTGCTTCATGTAATTCAATGAAGAATTAACTTTGGAGATCCCACCCCACTCATGAACTTGGACATGGCCTCGCTTGCATGCCTTTCAAAGTCCTGTGGTGGGCCTGACTTCATTGACTGCTATTTTCATCCCATCTTTCACAGAAACTATTTTTGGTTTATTTTTTACTTACTTTACATACTGTGGTGAATGGAGATAACTGTGTATATGAATGTGGGGTTTTTTTAATTGTCTATGATAGCTTATACATTTTAGGAGAGTTACAGTACTCATTTACGAAGACTTAAATCAATTTGTTAATTGAATTTTCAATCCCTCCCACCACAAGCAAGTCAGCTCCAAGGAGTGCTTACTGTGTATTTGGGACATTGCTGTCATACGCTTCTCTTTGTTCATCTGTCGCCAGAGGTTCTTGCTCAGTAATGATGTTTTGAGAGAAACAGCAATTTTGTTGGTCTGGATTTATTAGAAAAGCAAAACGTATAATGTTTACACTTGAAAGAAACTGTAAGCTTTCATCTTTTCACTTAATAATTGATCAAAACACTAAAAACAACTAGGGGTAAGCATTTCTTAGAATGCAATTATATTATTCACCTGGTTTAAGAATGTTTGCTATTTAAAAT
>JAAGNO010025971.1:31983-63949 GCA_033439905.1 Ceryle rudis
AACAGCATGATTGTCTCAGATGTTTTTAGTAGACAGTGTACAATAACTTATTAACTCAAAAAGTGATGTAATGTGTATTTTTATATGCATATTTGTCATGGTTTAACCCCAGTTGGCAACTAAGACTCACACAGCTGCTCATTCATTCCCCCCACAATGGGATGGGAGAGAGAATTGGAAGGATAAAAGTGAGAAAACTCGTGGTTTGAGATGGACAGTTTAATAGGGAAAGCAAAAGCCATGCGCACAAGCAAAGCAAACCAAGGAATTTATTCACCACTTCCTATCAGCATGCAGGTGTTCAGCCATCTCCAGGAAAGCTGTGCTCCATCATGCATAACGGTTACTTGGGAAGACAAAAACCATAACTCGGAACATCTCCCCTTCCTCCTCCTTCCCCCCCAGCTTTTATTGCTGAGCCTGGTCTGGAACATCCCTGTGGTCAGTTGGGGTCAGCTGTCCCAGCTGTGTCTCCTCCCAGATTCATGTACACCCCCAGATGATTTGCTGGTTGGGTGGTGTGAGGAGCATAAAAGACCTTGAGTCTGTGTAAGTACTGCTCAGCAATAATGAAAACATCCCTGTGTTATAAACACTGTTTCCAACACAAATCCAAAACATGCCCCCATAGCAGCTACTCTGAGGAAAATTAACTGTACCCCGGCCAAAACCAGCACAATAGAACATATATAAATATAGGTACCTCACAATCTCACAAATGCAAAACTTGCAACCGTTTGGATTTTTGATGCAATAAATAATTTCTTAGCATTCTGGAAAACTGTCCTGAAGCTTGTGAGTCAGAAGCCATCCCGCAGAAAGAACTGTAGTAATGATAGCATCGTGGAACACATCCTGTCTGAGAAGGTGGTGATGGTCAGCTGCCCCAGGATGATACTGACATCCTCTGGGATGCAGTTATTCTCTGCCTGTTAAGAGGATGTGCTGTTTCCCTTAGATATTTGGCTGGCTCTTCTGGATGGGCAGGGGCAGCAGGGAGACTCATGAGCCAATGGCAGAGATAGTGGCAGTTCTGTCAGTGTTGGCCTCATAGTCCTCATCCCCTATAAATATAAAAGCCTGTACTGTCCTCCTATAAAGGGTGGAGGAGAGAAGAGGGAACCTTGGGGTACTTTCCTCCTTTGGGCAATGAGGAAGGGACCTTTCCCCATAAGCTGCTCCTTTGTATTTAAAATAAATACAGCAGAAAACTTATTGTTCCTTTAGCTTCTTGGATGGGTATTCAACAGTGCAGAAGTGAATGAAAAAGATTTTATCTATTTGATCAGGAAATAATATGTTCTGACATTATTGTTATTGAAAAAATAATTTACATGCATCTTCTTGTGGTTTTGTTTTACAACACTAGATTGGTGAATTGTTGAGCACCACACACCCGGCCAACAAAGCAAACTTAACACTTTTCTGCCCTGAAGAAGGAGACTGGAAAAATTCCAACCTTGACAGACACAACCTTCAAGACTTTATTAACATTAAACTCAACTCAACTTCCATATTGCCCAAAATGGAAGGACTCTCTGAATTCACAGAGTATCTGTCAGAATCAGTAGAAGTGCCTTCACCCTTTGACATTTTGGAACCTCCAACTTCAGGAGGCTTCTTGAAACTCTCCAAACCTTGCTGTTATATTTTCCCGGGTGGAAGAGGGGACTCTGCATTGTTTGCAGTGAATGGATTCAACATGCTTATCAATGGAGGATCTGAAAGAAAATCTTGCTTTTGGAAACTTATCCGGCACTTGGACAGGGTAGATTCCATTCTACTCACTCACATTGGTGATGATAATCTGCCAGGAATCAATAGCATGCTTCAGCGAAAGATAGCTGAATTAGAAGAGGAACAGTCCCAAGGGTCTACTACCAACAGTGACTGGATGAAAAATCTGATCTCACCTGATTTAGGAGTTGTATTCCTTAATGTACCTGAGAACCTGAAGAACCTGGATCCTAACTTTAGAGTAAAAAGGAGTGTAGAAGAAGCTCGTTTTACTCTCCAATATTTAAATAAATTGTCTATGAAACCAGAACCTCTTTTCAGAAATGTAGGAAATGCCATTGACCCCATCATTCTATTTCAGAAAATGGGAGTTGGCAAACTTGAAATGTATGTACTTAATCCTGTCAAAAATAGCAAAGAGATGCAATATTTTATGCAACAGTGGAGTGGTACTAGCAAAGATAAAGCTGAATTTCTGGTACCAAATGGCCAAGAACTAGAGATTCCATTATCCCATTTCACCTCTGTCTCATCCCTGATTGTGTGGCATCCAGCTAATCCTGCAGAAAAAATAATCCGAGTTCTGTTTCCTGGAAACAGCACCCAATATAATATTCTAGAAGGACTAGAAAAACTCAAACACTTAGACTTCCTTAAACAACCAATGGTTACACAAAAACACCTAACTGGGAACATTGCTAATCCATCTGTGAAACAAGCAAAGTTGAAACAACGAACAGACAGCAAGGAGAGTCTGAAGCCTGCTGCAAAGACACCAAGCAAGCCTGTCAGAAAGGAATCTAAAGAAGAAACACCTGAGCCTGCAAAGCCTATTCTGGAACCAGAAAAGCTTCAGAAACTGGAAAGCAAAGAAAAAGTTCTAGTTAAAAAAGAGAAAGCATCAAAAGTGGAGACCAAACCTCTAGTGGCAGAAAAAGAAGTAACAAGTAAAGAAGAGAAATTAGTAAAATCTGAAACTCCTGAGAAACAAGCTACAGATGTAAAACCAAAGGTGTCAAAGGAGAAGCCAGTGAAAAAAGAGGTCAAAGCAAAACCTGAAGAAAAGAAAGAGGAAAAAGAAAAAACAAAGAAAGAGGTTTCTAAAAAAGAGGAGAAAACACCCATCAAAAAAGAGGAAAAACCCCAAAAAGAGATCAAGCAAGAAGTTAAAAAAGAGATGAAAAAAGAAGAGAAGAAGGAAACTAAGAAGGAAGTAAAGAAAGAAGCTCAATCAAAGGAAGTTAAAAAAGAAGAGAAGAAGGACATTAAGGAAGAAAAAGAAGCCAAAAAGGACATAAAAAATGTTCCTAAAGAAACAAAAAAGACAGCTACTCCTTTGACTGAAGTCAAAAAGCCAGCATCAAAACTTAAACCACAAAAGAAGGAGGAACCTGCTAAAAAAGAAGCAGTACCTTCTGGAAAGGCAAAGGAAAAAGGAAAAATTAAGACCGTGAAGAAGAAGGTCAAAGTCAGTGGAGCACAAGCTGCCCTTGCAGAAGTTGGAGCCACTTCCACAACCGTAGCAACTGCAGAAATTACAGCTAGTGGAAAACAACTTGAAGTGGAAAGATCCCTTATGTCTTCACCAGAGGATTTAACAAAGGATTTTGAGGAATTAAAAGCTGAAGAAGTAGAAACATTAAAAGAAACAAAACCTCATTTTGCACTTATAGAGGATGAACTGAAACTCACTGTTACAGATCAAAAAGAGGCCTTTGAAGTCCAAAAAGAAAAATTAGATAATGAAGGACCTGCTGAGTCCTCTGATGAAGGTATAACTACCACAGAGGCTGAGGGTGAGTGTGAACAAACACCTGAAGAATTGGAACCTGTGGAAAAGCACAGAGTTGATGACAATGAAAAGTTTGAAGATGAGGGAACTGGCTTGGAAGAATCATATGAGTCAGGAGATTATGAGGAAAAGGCAGAGACAGAAAAAGCTGAAGAACGAGGTGAAGATGAGGAAGTAAAGACACCACTGGACACCACAAAACCATATATGGAGGAAGCAAGAAAAATGGAAGAAAGTTCAGAAAAAATAATGGCAGATGTTAACATTAAAGCTGAAAAATATATTGAAAAGGCAGATGAACGGGCTGAGGAAGACAGGGAAGAAGCAGTAAAAAAGGCAGAAACTGAAGATACTGAAGAAGAGGAGGAAGGCAAAGCAGATGACATCAGAGATGAAGAGGCAAATGAAAAAATAGAAACTGAAGAAAAATATGTGATGGCTGTGGTAGACAAAGATGCAGAAGCTGGTGAAGTTGAAGATAAATATGGCCTACTCGTAATTGCACCAACAAAACGCTCAGAGCCTCAGTCTCCAGCAGTTGAATTGGGCTCTTCTATCCATGATGAAACGTTACCTGGTGGTTCAGAAAGCGAAGCCACTGTTTCTGATGAAGAAGATAGAGAAGATCAACCTGAGGAATTCACTGCTACTTCAGGTTATACACAATCTACCATTGAAATATCCAGTGAACCAACTCCAATGGATGAAATGTCTACACCCCGGGATGTCATGAGTGATGAAACTAACAATGAGGAAAATGAGTCACCTTCTCAAGAGTATATGAACATTACCAAGTATGAGACATCACTGTATGCTCAAGAATTTGCTAGACCTAAATTTTCTTCACTTCAGGATGCTTTTAATGGATTATCAGAAGGATCCAAAATAGAGGCCACAGAAGGTAAAGACTATAATGCCTCAGCTTCTACCATCTCGCCACCTTCTTCATTAGAGGAAGAAAATTTCTGCAAATCTGAATTTCAAGATGTATGTTGGCAAAAAGGGAGTGAAATCCAAGGCACTACCAAATTAGAAATCAAAGAACCCTATCCAGCCAAGAGTCCAGCTGAGATCTTGTCCCCTCCGTCATCCACTGCCAAAACTCCACTGAGTGAACATAGTGCTAACTTTTTCCTCACTCCCAATGAGATCAAGGTCTCATTTGAGCCTGTCTCCATTGCTACATTGCCTGATGTACATCAAGAAGTTGTCAAAGAGCACTGTGCAAGCCCTGAAGATAAAACATTAGAAGTAGCATCTCCCTCACAGTCTGCTGCTGGTAGTGCTGGACACACACCTTATTATCAGTCTCCTACTGATGAAAAATCCAGTCAGCTTCCCTCTGAAACCAGTGAAAAGTCAACAGAAGCTCCTATTAGCTTTGAACTCAGTGAAGTCAAAGACGAGTCTGCAAAACCCAGAATAAGCCCTATGGATGAGCCTGTGCCAGATTCAGAATCTCCTATTGAAAAGGTTCTCTCACCTCTACGGAGTCCACCACTCATAGGTTCAGAGACCACGTATGATACATTTTTGAGTGCTGATGTAAAGTCTTCCACCAGAGTTTATGGAAGTCTTTCTGAGGGGAAACCTGAAAAAGTAACATCACCTGTTCAAATGAGCCCAGCTTCTGAAACCAGTTCTGAGGGTCTTTTCCAAGAAAAACAAGATGAAAAAAGCATGGAGTTTATGGTAATTAAGGAAGGCTTCAGCCTAGAAAGGAAAATGGAAGATACAGAACTCAGCACCTCCCAGTCTTCACTGGTCTTGGATGAGCAGAAGTTACCAGGTGATCTCTCACCTACTCAAGTAGATATCAGTCTGTTTGGTTCCTTAAAAGAAGACACCAAAATGTCAATTTCTGAAGGCACTGTTTCTGACAAGTCTGCAACTCCAGTTGATGAAGTTGTAGCAGAAGACACCTATTCCCATATAGAAGGAGTAGCTTCTATCTCTACAACATCTGTTGCTACTAGTTCATTTCCAGAACCAACTACTGATGATGTATCTCCTTCTTTGCATGCTGAGGTTGGATCTCCCCACTCTACTGAAGTTGATGATTCCCTTTCAGTGTCAGTTGTACAAACACCAACAACGTTTCAGGAAACAGACATGTCTCCATCTAAGGAAGAGTGCCCAAGGCCCATGTCCATTTCTCCACCAAATTTCTCACCTAAAACTGCAAAATCAAGAACCCCAGTACACAATCACAGATCTCCCGAGCAGTCAACTATGGCAGTAGAATTTGGTCAGGAGTCCCGTGAGCAGTCTTTAGTAGCAGACTTTAGTAGGCAATCTCCAGACTATCCTACTATAGACACTAGTATACATCATATATCTGAAAATGGACCGACGGAAGTAGATTATAGCCCTTCAGATACACAGAAGCCTATTTTTGCACAAAAGAGTTCCCCTGTGGAGCAGTCATCTTACTCTCAGGAGAAGGATATTTCAGAAATTATTTCAGTTTCACAAATTGAAGCTTCATCCTCAACTTCATCAGCTCATACACCTTCCCAGTTAACTTCGCCACTGCCAGAAGAAACTTTTTCAGGTGCTGTTCCACCCAGAGATATGTCACTACATTCTTCTTTTACCTCAGAAAAGGTGCAGAGTCTAGGAGAAAAGTTGTCACCAAAGTCTGACCTATCTCCATTAACTCCAAGGGAATCTTCTCCTCTGTACTCTCCTAGTTTTCCAGATTCACCTCCTGCAATCACAAAAGCAGTGTCAGCTAGTCAGACATCTTCATTGTTGCTGCAAGTGTCCTCTTTCAAAGCATTTGGTTACGAGGAACCCCTAACAAAGCACAGTCCAGAGCCTTTAATCAGCTCAGAAAAAGAAGATTCAGAGAAAAGCAGCAGGTCACCAGAAGAACTTAGTTATTCTTGCAAGGCCACAGAGAAAATTGCCAGGTCACCAGAAGATAATAGATACTCCTATGAGGCAGTTGCAAAATCTAGGTCATCTCAGGCCACAGATTATTCCTATGAGATGGCAGGGAAAACCATGAAGTCACCAGGAGTCACAAATTATTCCTATGAGATAATTGGGAAAACCACCAAATCACTTGAGGTCACAGATTTTTCCTATGAGAGAATTGGGAAAGCTACCAGATCACCCAATGCCATGGATTACTGCTATGAGACAATAGGGAAAGCCACCAGGTCACCTGAAACCACAGATTACTCATTTCAGACAACTGGGAAAACCACCAGGTCACCTGAAGCTACTATCTATTCCTATGAAGCAAGCGCGCATTTTCCTCCAGGAAAATTGTTAGCAGAACCCTGTCAAGATGTTGACTTATGCCTTGTGTACTCCTGCGAATATAAACATCCTAAAACTGAACTTTCACCCTCATTTATCAATCCAAATCCCCTTCAGTGGTTTGCAAGCGAAGAACACTCTCAAGATGAAGAGAAGCCCTTAATTCAATCTGAGGGAGCCGAACCACCTTCTAGGGGAAAGCAGCAAGGGCGGCAGTGTGATGAAACCCCTCCCACATCCATGAGTGAGTCTGCCCCATCTCAGACTGATTCAGATGTTCCCCCCGAGACTGAGGAATGCCCTTCCATTACTGCAGATGCTAACATTGACTCTGAAGATGAGTCAGAAACTATTCCGACAGACAAGACAATTACATACAAACAAATCGACCCACCACCTGTCCCAATGCAGGATCAGAGCCCTTCCCCTAGGCACCCTGATGTCTCCATGGTTGATCCAGAGACTTTGCCCACCGATCAGAATTTGGATAAACCTTTGAAGAAGGACCTCAAAGACAAGGCAAAGACAAAAAAACAGGGTACTAAGACCAAGTCTTCTTCTCCTGTTAAAAAAAGTGATGGTAAATCAAAACAAGTGGCTTTACCAAAAACAGCTCTAAAAGAATCTTTAGACAAAGTTTCCAAAACAGCTTCTCCAAAAAAGGAGTTTGCGGAGAAGACAACCAAAAATATCTCTAATCCGGAAGTAAAGTCTCGAGTGGAAGAGAAATTTAAGGACACCAAGAATGCAGCAAATACAACAACGTCCAAGTCAGGAAAGACTGCAACCATGGGTAAAGACAGGAGTTCCCTAATGTTAAGATTTTCTCAGTTGTTTCAGTGAAGTCAGGTTGCCTCTATATCAGCTGAGAATGTGGTATTAAGGCCACATTTAAATGAATTTTTGCAATCTGAGAAACTTTATACATCATTTTGCTCAGATGTAAAGAGTATATAAAATATAAAGAACTTAATACCAGATGTCTGAATTGTTAACCAACTAATAGAATTAAAAGTACCACTTTTGTAGGTCAAGTGAAATCAGTAGTAAAGTGAACCGCTTTATTCATTTTAAGAATCATGTAGGCAAAATGCTCTTAGCATAAAATAATTCAATTTAATATTGTGAGAGAAAAAGGTACTATCAGACATTGGATGCTTTTAGTACTTTGCTGTATTAATTTTTAAAAGAGTATTAAAAAAAAAAATTATCACAGTAGTAAAATCAGTTTCAGTCAGCCGAGCATGTATATCATGTAATCCAGTTAAAGTCTTATGCCATCAGTGATAATTAAACATACAGAAAATTAATATCATTTTGAATGACTGTTCTGTATTCTAAGTAGTAATAAAATATGAATTAGATCACTGAAGAAGGCATGCTGTTTCTGGAAGAACTTGTTAGAGTGTTTTGGGGATACTTTGATTTTGCTGTTGTCAGGACTGATGTTCTATTGAAAGCTTTTTACAAGGAGCAGGTCTAGGATTCAGTACAACCAAACCATCATTCAGCTATCTGTAGCTTCCCCATTTTAACTGGTCCACTGTTCCTTTCTTATACCATAGTTTGCATATCTCTGTTAGAAGATGCTTTTCAAAGCAGCAGTACAGTTCCTCATGCTGTACATTTCTCCAGCACTTTAGCTTTATATTATATTCTTCTTTCTTAAAGAATACTTCTCAGGTATACACTAGAGCTGAAGAGAAGGCTCGATTTGATAATGACATTTAAGTGTAAAATATAATGTGTAATATTTTATCCAGTGTTGGGATCCACAATTCAGAAAGATGTATCACATATTTTTTATGATGAAAGATGATAAAAGATCTTGTAACATACCCAATAGTTAAAAACTCTCTAATTTGGGAAATCTTATCATATTATGATAATACCACAAGTGGTATTACCTAGGGCTCAGTATTGGGGCCAGTTCTGTTTAGTATCTTTATGAATGACCTGGACAAGGGGATTGAGGGCACCCTCGATAAGTTTGCAGACAACACCAAGTTTGGCGGGAGTGTTGATCTGCTTGAGGACTCTACAGGGGGATCTGGACAGGCTGGATTGATGGTCCAAGGCCAATGATATGAGGTTCAACAAGGCCAAGTGCTGGGTCATGCATTTGGGTCACAACAACCCCAGGCAACGATCCAGGCTTGGGGAAGAGCTGCTGGAAAGCTGTCCAGCAGAAAAGGACCTGGGGGTGTTGGTCAACAGCCAGCTGAACATGCGTCAGCATGTACACAGGTGGCCAAGAAGGCCAAGAGCATCCTGGCTTAGATCAGCACTAGTGTGGCAATCAGGACTAGGGAAGTCATTGTCCCCCTGTGACTGGTGAGGCTGCACCTCAAATACTGTGTTCAGATTTGGGCCCCTCACTACAAGAAGGACATTGAGGTGCTGGAGCATCTCCAAAGAAGAGCAACGAAGCTGGTGAAGTGCCTAGAGCACAAGTCTTATGAGGAGTGGCTGAAGGAACTGGGGCTGTTTAGTCTGGAGAAAAGGAGGCTCACAGGAGACCTTCTCATTCTCTACAACTCCTTGAAAGAGGTTTGAGTGAGGCGAGGGTTGGTCTCTTCTCCCAAGCAATAAGCAATAGGACAGGAGGAAATGGCCTCAAGTTGCAACAAGGGAGGTTTAGGTTGGATACCAGAAATATTGTAAAGCCCTGACCCAGGCTGCCCAGGGCAGTGGTGGAGTCCCCATCCCTGGAGGTATTTAAAAGCCATGTAGATGTGGTGCTGAGGGACATGATTTAGTGGTGAACTTGGCAGTGCTGGGTTAACAGTTGGAGTCAATGATCTTAAAAGTCTTTTCCAACCCAAACAATTCTGTGATTCTATGTTTATTTGGCACATTGCCATACGATGAATGGCAGGTCACACTAGACTTGGACTTTCCTGGCTTTACAGTACGTGATCCCAAATAGAGTGAATTGCTCAGATTATTTAGTTTACCAAAGTTCATCCTCAGTAACATCATTATGTTTATAATAGTAATTAATAAATGCACATTTTTAACCAGACTGTGATATATTTCATTGTTTGCTTTCTAAAGGATCTGGGAATAATAAGTCAGCAAAATCTACATTGGTGTCTCCAGGACCTCCGGTGTATTTGGATCTGGTGTACATTCCCAACCACAGCAATAGCAAGAACGTCGATGTTGAGTTTTTCAAGACAGTGCGGTCATTCTACTATGTGGTGAGCGGGAACAATTCTGCAGCTGAGGAGCCAAGCAGGGCTGTTCTGGACTCCCTGCTGGAGGGCAAGGCCCAATGGGAGAGTAACATGCAGGTAGGCTCTTCAGTAATATTTCTACCTGCAAATTTAATGTCTGGGAAGCAACTACAGGAAGCCAGAGTGCCTCTGGAGTGGGCAGTATGGTCCCATACATGATCCAAGTTTGGAAACCTTGCATTTTGTAAGTAGGAAAGAAAAGTGAGTGTTTCATTGTTTATATGTTAATTGCATACACTCAAAAACTTTATGTGCCTTTCCAACATGATAAATAATTAAACAAAATATTTGGCCATAATCTGGGGAGCTATCAGTGCAGACTGCAGACTGCTACTTCTCTGGAAAGTTGCATCTCAGCACCTTAGAGAACCAAGGTTTTATTTTGGTAAACTACTTCTTTATAGTAATTTTTACTTTATCTACATGTTTATTTATTTCCTTTTATCCATTTAAGTATTTATTACATAAAAGATCCACTGTTTCCAAAAGGGAATCATAGTTGTTGGCCAGGACTTCTTACAAAGATTTTTCTTATCAGTTGTTGCTGATGTCCATTCCTCAGGAGGTCTCCTGGTTTGTGTTGCAGGTGACCTTAATCCCAACCCATGATTCAGAAGTGATGAAGGAATGGTACCAAGAGACCCACGAGAAACAGCAAGACCTCAACATCATGGTTTTGGCAAGCAGCAGCACTGTTGTTATGCAAGATGAATCTTTTCCTGCATGCAAGATTGAACTATAAGAACAAGACCATGCACCACAAGATTTAACTTTGTTTCCAGAAATTCTTCAGTTTGAAAACACCTTTTCTAGACATTCAACCCATCTATTCCAACTGCTGAACTGTATACCTGCAAAATGCTGTACTGTAGCACAGTGCTGCAAGTCACTAATATTTTTCAGTCTTTGCTGATTACTAAGTTAAATAACAGCATTCCCATAGTAGTGTTCAAATTACTGTGAAAATACAGATCCAGTTTCATCTCTGCTAAACATCTGGAAATGATTTTCTATCAACCCCAACTGACTTCTGCCAGAAACACAAAGAAAGAGCGAGAGGGCTAGGAGGAGAAAGTCATAAATAATCAGATCTCCAGTAGTCTCATGGCAATAGCTGCAGTAAGCTTTATCACTTATTGCAGTTTGTTTATGCACTCACATGAATAGGAGGTTTTAAAATTGTATCAATCTGAGCTATCACAAAGGAGGTCTTTACAGAATCAAGTTAGCTGGGAAATAAGAAGTAGCAGAATGTGGCGAGGAAGGGACGTACAACCTAAACACTCATTAGTAGTTTTCCATGTTAATTTGACCTCTGTATACTGACATACCATAACAATTGTAGGCCAAATATGCATGTAGTCTGAACCCCATTCAGAATTATAAAACCTTTCTTTCAACATGCAGAATTATTGGTCTAAGGCATGCTCCCAGTAAAAGTCCACTCACTCCAGTCAGAACTGACCGGTCCACATGCTTAAACACCCATATCCACTATCAATTAACTGAACCAAAGCACTCGGGAGTACATACAGTAGACAATTTGCCTTAGAAAGTGACTTGAATGTACAAAGAAACTTGATGCACTTATTTTTTAATGTCAAGACAGCAAATTTATAAAACATCTGTGTAGGATCATAGTTACACCAGTAAAGAAATGTGAGTGTGCATGTGTAGTACTAGAAACATATCTGACTGGTCAAACAGCTTGGTGCTATCAGTTACATATGATAGTTCTGTGAACAATTCATTGATGCACCAGGACAGCTCAACAAGGCAAGATGAGCATTTTTTTTGAAAGCTTCTTTTGTACTGTGGAAGCAAGATTGAAATCGTGTCCAGTATCAGACTTGCAAAACTGAGTGAAACATTCAGGATGATGAAAAAGGTTATCTGCGAGTCCGTACAGTATTCAACCTTCCTTTGCCTTACCTTATTTTATTTGCTTAATTTAAGAGTAAATATGGAAACATATGCACAGAAACTTTTTTTTTTTTTTAGTACTTCACATTTTTAGTACTTTTAATAGATTTTTAATAGAAGTTTTAATTTACAGGAAAATTCAAAGAATTTTTTTTCAGGTGAAGGGAATTTTTTTAGTAGTTTTGTAAGATAAATAATGCTATTTAAGGTTCTAGTGAGACTGGATATTGAGGTAAGATTTATTGGAAATAGCCAACTGCCAATACCTTTCTTGGGGCAGCAAGGGAGGGGCACACTGGTGGTAAAATTAACCTACTGATGATGACAGAAAATGGGATTTGAAATGTTGATTGCCTAATATTTACAAGGGTGTAACCTACATTCTCAATCCTCACAAGATCTTGAAAGATAGAATGATCAATAAGCTAAAATAAGTCCCTTTCCTTTCCTCCTTCCTCTCTCTCTCCCTTTCCCCCTTCCTTTCCTTCTCCAAACTGCTTGCAGAGGAACAGCATGTAAAACAGTTCCATCACTTTGTATTTTTTAGTGTCAGAAGATTTATCCCAATAAAAAAAAAAAATCTTGGTACACTGTAGAAGGATCGCAAATCTGAATTTAAAGAAGGTGTAAAGGTCTCCAAAATTAAGATATGTTCTGGTCTGTATGATTCACCATTATGGCTGCTATTAAGTTTCACATTATAGTGAACTATGATCTCATTTTATTTTCTTTAGTTATAATTTATTTCAATTTTACATTGCTAGGATATTTTTGTTTAATAGGTATATGTTTGCACTCCTTATTTTTATGACGTTGGGGTTATTTTATACTGCTTTAGGGCCCTTCAAATGTGGAGTCCTGAAGCCTATTTAATGCTGTAAATTACTGTCTGTCAATTGTTGGAGCTTTTGATTTATTTTCAATGTTTTCTTTTTTTTTAGGTATCTCTAGCAATGCTGTTTTATTTATTGCTATACCTTTTAAGTTTTAACAACTTAAATAACTCAGAATGACTATGTCAGAAAAGGCAGATGGAAATGAAATGTAAAAACAAGCATGTTTGCTGGGCTCATAATCATTCACTTAAAATAACTTTTGCAATACATAGACTTCAAAGTTATAGGTAAAATGTTTGGCAGAACAGTACTATTTCTACAATCCTGCTTCATCTACTTTCTTATATAGGACAGATTTCAAACTTATTGAGTGGGTGGGAACAGATTTTCTGTTTTTCTGACAATATCTGAAATGATTTGTACCTCTGCTTTGGTAGAAAATCTAAGTACAGCAGTGGTCGTGAGACTAATCTCACTTAGGTCACTTATGTCACTTACACTTGTGAATCAGGAGCAATTTCACTACAGTCATTTAGTCCTACTGTAAATTAGAATCAAGCCTTAAATCTCCCCAAGTAAGTTTGTGATGGCTGAAGCATTTTTTACTTTAAAAATAATAATAATGAGACAGTTACAACCAATCTTATAATGTTCATTCATTTTTTGCTGCTACAAGAGCATTAAAAACCTAGTCTGGCTATTCCGAGGTATTGTAATGCCTGTTCCATCCATACCCTTTTAAATGGTAATCATGCCTGGGCGTAACACGGCAATGAATTTCTCCATTAGCTCCTCTTGCCCTAAATGTCTTTCCTGCCTATGGAACTAATCTAACTGTGCTAATCATAATACTACACGATTAGTTTAGTCATCAAAATGTACCATATACATTAACTATGAGTGCTGTTGATCAGCATAGATTTCTAGGAGCATGATTTGCTATTAATTAATTATAAAGATTCAATAGGACACTCCATTTAAATGATGGTATTACCCATAACAGCATCCCCAGTCATGATCTTTATGCCATTACAATATTGCTTCATAAAATTCAATGAAGAATTAACTTTAGAGATCATACCCCACTCCTGAACTTGGACAGGGCCTCTCTTGCATGCCTTTTCAAAGTCCTGTGGTGGGCCTGACTTCATTGACCTCTACTTTTCACCCCATCTTTCATAGAATTCGCTTTTGATTTTTTTTTTTTATTATCATCTTACATACTGTGGTGAATGAAACTAACTGTGTATATGAATGTTTTTGTTTTTGTTTTTTTTTAATTGCATATAATAGTTTATGCATTTTAGGAGAGTTTTGGTACTCATTTACTAAGATTTAATCAATTTGTTAACTGACTTTTCATTCCCTCCCACCACAATCGAGTCAGCCCCAAAGAGAACTTACTGTGCATTTAGGATATTTCTGTCATATGCTTCTCTCTGTTCATTTGTTGCAAGAGGTTCTTGCTCAGTAATGCTGTTTTGAGAGAAATAGTAATTTTGTTGGTCTGGATTTATTAGAAAAGGGAAAAGTATGATGTTTATGCTTGTAAGAAACTGTAAGCTTTCATCTTTTCACTTAATTGAACTAAACACTAAAAGCAACTAGGGGTAAGCATTTCTTAGAATGCAATTATATTACTCACTGAGTTTTAAAATGTTTGCTATTTAAAATTAAAAAAAAAGGAAAAAAATTATGTTGTGACAGCAAAAAAAAAGACCTTTAAAAAAGCAACTAAATAAAACAATGGCATAAAAATATTGAAAGGAAAAAAAATAATTTAAAAGAAACTTCTCTGCACTAGACTAGCTAGGAGCTTCACATGGCAGAGTCTTCAAGACTGAGCTGTAATCACAAAAGAGGAAACCTGAAATATGCTTTCAAACATTTGCATGCAGCCATCATCTTCCAAACTATGGAAAGAAACAGTCTTGTTACTGTCTGAGAAGCACCTCACACACCTCCCCTCTCTTGTTCTGAATGGTGTTTGTGTCAGTCTTCAGCTGTGTATGGTATTATGTCTTATAAACTTGCATCACTTCTATCCAGTCATATCTAATGTAGACAATTAGTTTCCAGTGAAAGTAATACGTAGTGCTTTTATGATATATGTGCAATGTCCCTTCTTCCATTGAGGATATTTGATGTAAAGGAAACAAACTCAGTTCCACAATAAAATGCAGAAGTGTTAAAGTGGTGTTGACATTTCTTGTCTGTGTATGTACGTATTTGTAAGTTTTCCTTTTCCTTCAGTCATGATTACCGAGTATATGGGCTTTTTCTCAAAAGATTAATGACTGTTTAAATGCTAGATAAGAACCAGTCTTTAATTAGAAACTTAAAAATAAATGCTGAAGATAACTTCTATCTCTTGTGGTGTAAAACATTACCGTGATGTACCATGATGTGTCTTCTTTTTGTTGTTTTCATTTCTGTATCCCTCAGCAGTATGAGAAAACACTTCATTCTCAGTAAGCACATGTTCAAGGGGCTGTGTCAGAAATTATACCAAATAAAGCTATATCAGGAGGTGAGCAGCTGGCACGATCGGGGTGCACAGAGGGGTTTCCTGAACCATAGGAACCTCAGGAGGAGCCGAGAGAGCCACCAGGAGAGCGAAACTCGTGCCACAGTGGCTGATGGACCTGGGTGGGGCCAGGAGCAACAGCAGCCAAGACCCGCCCCACGTATAAAAGATGCCCCTGAGGAGCGCTACCAACTAGGACATGGCGTGTCAGCAAGGGTGCTGTAGCTCTGCCAGATTGACCAGGGAGCAATGGTACCCACCCAGCAGAAGGCTGTCAGCTCTAAACTCTGCACCCACCATGACTGACACAGTTGCCCACACAGAGCTCTGGTGGGAACACTCTGCCACCCAGGCGTCAGGCTGCAGGTTGTGCCCAGCTCTTACACTGGTACCAGGCGGCAGCAGTGAGCACACACTGGGGAGGTACACCCAAGTAGAGGAACTCCCCCACTTAGTGACAGAGCTCAGGGAAGAGGTGAGCTGGGACAGGCTCAACAAACAGACAGGATACATGACACAGAGGATTCCCTATCCTCTCTCCACCTGACTGAATGCACTGACTTAAGGGACAGGGGGGAACGGCAACAAGTTCCTGTCTGGCGCAGCTGGTGCGTCTCCTCTGTGGCCACCCCACCTTCCCAGGTGCCCTTGCATAACAAATATAAAGCTCTGCAAGTGGAACTGAACAATGATGAGGACAATGGTTCATCTAGTTTGGAGGAGATGCCAAGGTGAATTTGGCCTACGCCCTGTGTCAAAACCACTTCCATAAAGAAAAAAAGAGGGGCCATTGTCATAGCGGACTCCCTTCTGAGGGAATCAGAAGGCCCAGTATGCAGATTGCACCCACTTCTTAGTGAATTCTGCTGCCGCCTCCCCTGGGACCTGGGTTAGAGATATGGTGAGAAAGCTTCCTACCCTCATATGACCCTTGGATTATTATCCATTGCTACCTACCTGAGAAGTCAATAATGATGTAAAAAGGAGTCCCACAGTGATCAAGAAAGACTTTGGGGCCTTGGGACGACCGGTTAAGGGATAAGGAGCACACGTAGTGTTCTTCTCTATCCTTCCAATTGCAGGGAACGATGAGGGAAGAAACAGGAAGAGACAGCAGATTGATACCTTGCTCTGAGCCGGGTGTCACCGGCAGAATATTGTTTTTTTTGATCATAGGTCAGTTTACATGACACCAGACCAGCTGGCAACAGGCAGCATACACCTGTCTCAAAGGGGGAAAAGGATTTTTGCACAGAAGTTAGCTGGGCTCACTGAAGGATCTTTAAACTAGATTTGAAGGGGGAAAGGGATAAAACCTGGCTCACTAGAGATAAGACTAGGGGGGCCGCATGTCAGTGTTTGAGGGACAGTGTGCTGGCGAGGTCCTCTGGTGGAGGTAGGGCATGGAGGTCCATGTGGCAGGAAAGACAAAAGGGTTGTTGATGTATTAGGAACCATGGAAGCACCTGAGAACAGTCACATAGGAATTAAGACTTCTCCCAAAAAATGGTGGTGGGATCAGTAGCGCAAATGAAATGCATCTACACCAACGCAAGCAGCATGGGCAACAAACAGGAGGAACTGGAGGCCAAACTCCAGTAAAATCCATGAATTTGGTGCCTTGCTAATCAGGAGATAACAGGCATTTACGGGCCCAACAATACTTTGAAGGTCTTTGAAGGACAGTACAGGAAGTAATGATTAGAACAGAACCATTGCTTCAGTTGATGAGCCAATGATGATGTCTACTGGCACGTCCTTGGAAGTGAGTGTCTAATATTGCTACAAATCATTTAAGTATGTTCCTAAGCCTTCTAGTTCTGTGTCATGGCAAGCACATGGCTATGGGAATGGGAAGACACCTTTATTTCCCAAGCCTTTGAACTCACTCACTTGGAGACATACTACTTAGCAGTGAGGATGAAATGTCACATCTTGTTCTTCTGGCTTATTCCATGTATTCTGTGACATCTGAGGTGATATTATGTCCTGAGTGGTACTGGTCCAAAGATGATGCAAACTGATTTCCAGAAGAGTTGTAGTGCCCTCAGTTATAGAGGACGGATGGATGGACGGATGGATGGATGGATGGATGGATGGATGGATGGATAGAGTCAGTTCATTTGCAAGGTCAGCACTGATTAAAGGAGTTAGGGTTTAGGAGTTCTGTGGGGCTTCAGGCTGATCCTGGAACCAGTCAGCTTAGGTGGAGTAATTAGGAAACCACCATCACATGGGCTGGCACATTAAAACAGTACTGAGGTCTCAACACCTTTTCTTCATACTTTTTCCTGAAGGGCTCTCTTGTGATGGAAGTCTCCCATTTGCTAGCATCACTACTAGGTTTGCATTTTCTGCATTTTCCTTGACATACAAAGGCCAGGGTACTGCTCAGCAGGTTCTTCTATTGCTCCATACTCAGAAGCAGCTGTATAATATTGGATAGTGCAAGGAAGGGTCACATCTGAAACTCCCACCATTTTGAGTTCTCTCTTCGGGTTTGTGGTTTGGGGGTTTTCTTTCTTACTCCAAGTATGAAGAACTCAATGCAATATGTTTGTGTTTGGTTTTTTGTTTTTTGTTTTTTCTCCTTACAAACCATAGACAAATTAAGGAACTCCTCAACTGAAAGAAGGTTGTCTATGATACATCAGGTCTAAGGAAGGTTCCGTCCTTCTGTGTACTGATACTGTAAAAATAGTATTCTCTAGTAACACCTAGCAATGCTTTCTTTGCAGAGACACTTTTTACTTTGTTCAGTGAACAACTTAAGCTGTACGGGTTAATCACATCTGTCATTTAAAAACTTATAAAATAAGGTTGTTCCTGATTATTGACTGTTGCTGAAATTGTCTCTGTACAAATTTCAGTAGTAGATTCCAAAAAGCAATGACTGTTAGAGACACACAGAAACTTCCCTGAAGAGATTTTTGGCCTGATTTGGATTTTAGGTAGCAGTATATAAACAACACTGCAAGTCACATAAGTTTCACCAAGCTGAGAACCAAGAGCAGGCCTGGATTTTTTGTTATTATCAAAATATTTCTTCTCTAATGCAATTTTGTGACTCCAGTGCAGAAAGGAAAACAAGGAAAATATGTTGATTTGCAACATCTGGCCTTGTCTACCTAAATGCTCATTAAGATTTTACTATTGAAAATCCACACAAGATATTTTTTATTATTATCTCCAACTAAAATTCAATATTCCCAAGGGTGAAGGACTAAGAGCACTTCCCAGGTCAATATTTGGGTCATTAAGCTTCCATTGAAATCGCCAGCAGATACAATGTAAACAACTGCAGGTGACATAAACCCTTTTTTTCCTGAAGTATCTTGGGCGTCTCTTGGGCAATACTAGATTGACCACTCTGCAATTCTTGTAATTCTATATCATAGCATTAGGAAGTATTGGGCACATTATAAATGTGCATGTCTGCACAATAGCAGTTACTTGAGAAAGACACAGCCCTGGATTTGTGAACTTGATTCTTTTCCCAAATGTAATATTATCTTCTGACTGAAGAAATTTCATTTTCTAAAATAGAAGCTCACAAATTAACTTTTTAAAAAGTGCAGTTTTGGTGTAAACATTTTCAAGTGATTTGGCCAATCATTATCAGTTGCTTACTTTTCTTTCAGGCTTTAAGCTTCCATCCATTTCTGACTTTCAAGGTGTCTCTGTTCTCTCTGACATTACTATCATAACAACATAATAGAAATACTGTTTTAATATTGTGATATATTGTTTAATTGTGAACAAGCAAGACAAGTTTGGGGTTTTTTTGTTTGTGTGAGAAATTCTCCAAATGAGATTGTATGTATTTCCAAGCACATAGTTATGTTTTCATTGCTTATTTCACCCTGTTTCAGTATTGCTAGTTTAAAGATTATATTTCAGTGCCAAGAATGTTATTTCAAATAAGCCTAACTTTTATTCCTTTAGTATTATATACTTATGCCAGAAAAATGAAACCAAGATCCCTCTTGCTTGTGGAAAGTGTCACAGATTCAAAGGTTGCACAGAGTTTTTTCATCCTTCTGTTAAACATTTAGAATTAGGATTCACAGAAAGATAGCAGCTCTTTAATTTGTAAAGGCTGAACTTTAAAAATAAGAAAATAATTACAGTTATGGAAATCATGTTATTCCCAAAACAGCAGCCGTGTCCATATAGAAGTTCCATATTTTGTATCAATAATACATACAGAAATAATTTACTAAGTCCCTTAGTGAAGCTAATGTATTCTTCTTATACAACTGCACTTAGATTAGGAGAGGGTGGTTCTCTTACTACCTTGAAAGATAAAAACATGAAGAGAACTTATTCTCTTGTCATAGTGTCATAGAGATTAAAAATACACCTATACCGATTTATTATACACCCACATTTCAATTTTTTTCTGTTAAATTATCAAACTAATGATATGAATGAATGCTTTCTCTGATGAACGGGTTATTTCCCTGCTTATTTTCACCAAAGAAATATTCAGATTATCTATTAGAGATTATATTGTTCAAACATTATATATTAATATTTTATTTAGATTTATCTGTCATTGTATATCATGCTAGTGCTGCTATCACTGTGACTATCATTTAGCGTTAATATTTATGGCTGGATATCAGTCTGAGAGGAGATGTTAGTCTAATGCCTGACATATCCACAAATACCAGTCAGCATCTGAGTTGTGGGGAGTTTTTCTGTTGACATGAGGTGGAGGAGTTGTTCTGTTGCAGGGATTTTTAAAATGTCCAACTGCAAAGGTCCCAAGTACAGTACACAATTAATCGAAGAGTAAGTCCATTTCCTTTTAGAACTGGGGTTTCCTTTTACTGTACACAGCAGCCATCTCAGAATACATGGTAACTCAATAAGTTGTTTGCAAACTTGACAGCAGTATTACTCAGATTGTATTTCCAAACTGTTCACGCTAACAATGACAAATGTGATTGCTTAGACTGATATTATGGAGTCCATTTTGCAGTCTGTCCTTGAAGCAAAACCTGGTCTAGAATCATCTGAAGAAGTCACGGAATCAGAACAGAAGTCACAGTATGAAGAATCAGAAGAAATAGAGTGGTTTAAAGTATCTGAATACTAAAGCCAATTCAAGGTAAGAGATTTAAATTTATCTAAATATTGTAAGATGTAGTAGATCTCTATAGTATATAATAGAAAATAAATCTGCTCATTTATTATGGCTAGTAGACTGACACTCCTTCAGTGCATCAGGAATCCTACCAGGCATTTTTGAAAATGATGTCACCTTACATTTTCATTTCCTCAAATAGGAAGCAGACTTCAGAGAAATAAATGATTAAGGCTACTTGCTTTTTGTCTGTCTGATGGGATTTTACCTTCACTTTTCATACACCAATACGATAAATCCAAATCCTGTTTACAGAAGTGGTATATCATTAGAAATCCATTATCTGACCTTGTAAGGAATCTTGCTCATTAAAATAAATTGTACTGATGATGAGATCATCCTGAATTTATTGTCCATTTATGTATTTTATGATTAAGTAGGAATGTTTCATCCTATACTATATCCCCTTCCTTTTAAGTCATCAAGCTGATGATAACAATGTGAAATGCAGAGTTGTTCATTAGGGCATAGCTATATGATGAGCAGATTTTATTTGATTATTTTATTCCTTATTTGTGCTGTGGTAAAAATCAAATACTCCAGGTTAAAACTAATCTGGCCTATAGTTCCAGGAGCAATAATCTTTCCTTAGCCCATTGTATTGGGTTTACATGGCAATGTTTTGGTAGCAGGGGGGCTACAGGGGTGGTTTCTGTGAGAAGCTGCTAGAAGCTTCACCTATATATGACAAAGACAGACCCACCACTGGCCAAAGCTGATCAAATCAGCGACAGTGGTAATGTCTCTATGAAAATATATTTAAGAAAGGGGGGAAAAAAGGCAACAAATAATGCAGAGTGCTCAAAACAAGGCCTAAACATCAAATTGGGAAAATACTGGTTCCAAGAGGGTAGTTTTCTCATCATCTCAACCTTTCCAGGAATTCCATAATTAACATCAGTTCAGGCATTCCCTGATGTGGTAGAGAGTGACATTCAAGGAGACATTCAAGGTTAGGCTTGATGAGACTCTGAGCAACCTGACCTAGTTGAAGATGTCCCTGCTTACTGCAGAGGGGTTGGACTAGATGACCTTTGGATGTCCTTTCTGACCCAGGGCATTCGATGATTCTATTATTCTATGATTTCTAGTTGTCTGGATGAGAAAAGGAGTTCTCAAGTCAGAATGCCATTTTAGCTATAGCCTGGAAATGCTCTCAGACTCTTCTCTCAAATCCACTAGGCCAGCACCAGCATCTAGTCTTCCGATTTGAACCCCAGGACACCTACAAGTGTAGTTCACAGGGCAGAGATAGATGTTCACTAAAACTCTATGTAAGTCTGAGGGAAGGTGGAAGCTTTGAAGCAACCTGGTGATGTTGGCATTCACATCCACTGTCCCAGCACATTATCGTCCCAAATCTGTGCCAATGATAAGTGGCAAAGCATTTTATCACATAAATGCTAGGAAAACCCTCTCTAAAAGCAGTGCTCCTTCTCTGACTGTCTGCATGAAGAACCCTGGAGACTGCTTATAAAAAATCAATGATTTCACCACTTAAGAATGTGCCTTTTTGGTATCTGCAGGACATAGAGCCTGCTACTTTCCTAAATTAGTTTCACTGATGTATAACAGTAGAGCAGGGAAGATTCCAGGAGTTCATTGGAACCAGTAACGGATTAGGAGAGAGGTCCTGCTAGTTTCCAATTTGTTGCATTTTGTTTGCAATTTGCAGTGTGTAGTAGGAAAAGTCTGAATGATCTAAACCAGCTATATCTAAACTGATGTGGTGGTTTGACCTTGGCTGGAAGCCAGGTGCCCACCAAGCTGCTCTATCACTTCCCTTCCCTCCTCTCAGCTGGACCAGGGGGAAGGAAATAAGATGAAACTCGTGGGAGAAGAGAAACACAGTTTAATGAAAAAGCGAAGCAAGACCGCGCACGGAAGCAAAAGAAAACAAAGATTTATTCTCTACTTCCCATCAGCAGGCAACGTCTGTCCCCTTTTTGGGAAGCAGGGTTCCAACCGCATAGCGGTTGCTCCAGAAGACAAGCCGATGATGCCCCCCCCCCCCTTTTCCTAACTTTTATAGTTCAGATGACATCATATGGTATGGAATATCCCTTTGGTCAGTTTGGGTTTGGGTCAGCTCTCCTGGTTGTGTCCCCTCCCAAAATCTTGTCCACCACATCCCACTGCAGGGGGAATGTTTTAAAAAAACAGCCTTGGTGTTCTGCAAGTCCTGCTCAGCAGTAGCCACAACACGGGTGTGTTTTCAATACCTTTCTAGCTCTCATTGCAAAGCACAGCAACAGGAGGTTGTATTATGTGGGGCCTGAGCATGATGCAAATGATATCTTCAACTAGGTCAGGTTGCTCAGAGTCTCGTCAAGCCTAACCTTGAATGTCTCCAGGGATGGGGCCCCCACCACCTCCCTGGGCAACCTGTTCCAGTGTTCAACCACCCTCATGGTAAAGAACTTGTTTCTAACATACAATTTAAATCTACCCTTCTCTAGTTTAAAACCATTGCCCCTCATCCTATTGCTACATGTCTTTGTAAACAGGCCCTCTCCAGATTTCCTGTAGGCCCCCTTCAGGTACAGGAAGGCTGTTATTAGGTCTCCCTGGAGCGTTCTCTTCTCCAGGCTGAACAACCCCAACTCTCTCAGCCTGTCCTCGTAGGAGAGGTGCTCCAGCCCTCTGATCATTTTTGTGGCCCTCCTCTGGACCCGCTCCATCAGGTGCATGTCCTTCTTGTGTTGAGGGCTCCAGAGCTTGCCCATTCTTTGCAGTCAACTGTGTCACCTTTTTAGAGAAACACCCCCTTAAGTTGTTTCCCTCATGTTTCCCTGTTGGCTCCTACTACCTCAGGAGTTCCTGGCTCATCTCTGAGACTTCGACTGTGTTGCTGTGTCCCCAGCATGCCTCAGGGCAACAGGTTGAAGGGCCTTACTAGCTCCCCATCACACTAATCCTGGTCTGTCATCCCACAGCTTGTCACAGACAAGCCCGATATTATTATCCCACTCCACATCTAGTTTAAAGCCCTGTCAATCAGCCCTGCAATCTCTTGAACAAGGATCCTCTTCCGCCCTTGAGAATGGTGTCTCCCATTTGATGTCAGCAAGCCTGGTGCTGTATAGACCATCCCACTGTCAGAAACCCCAAAATTGTTGCAGTGACATGGAAACATGTATTAATAGACTGTATTTGTCTGTTCATTCCAATGGGCAAGTTACAGGGTCCCCCTGATCCTGTGTACTTTCTGATGGGTGGTCCCATTTATATTTCAAGGAGGGCAGAGCCTGGCTCCACCAGTCTATGTTTTGTTCAGCCTCTCTGATGCTCCTCAACCTTTCAACTTCCTCTTGCAAATCATGGCTTGTTTATATCTAAATTGCTGTTGGATACCTAGACTTCACACAAGGGCTATGTCTTTCCTCATCTTCAGAGTTTTTTGGTGAGACCTTAAAGCTAAGGATGGAGAATGTGGTTTGTTGGCTTAGTATCAGGACACTCACTACCACATCAGGGAATGCCTGAACTGATGTTAATTAGTGACCACATTAGACCAAATTAATTAGATGTTAATTAGTTAGACAGACCAATTAATTAGATGATGTTAATTAGTGACCAAATTAATTAGATCTGTTAATTAACTGATGTTAATTAATGACCACAGGACAGGGACCAGGGGGACAAAGTCCCTCCAGTGTACCTGAAGACAAAGTTTGTGACCAACTGAGGAACCTGAATAAGTCTATGGGACCAGATGAGATGCATCCCAGAGTCCTGAGGGAATTGGCTGATATAGTTGCCAAGACATTCTCCATAATATTCAAAAAGTCCTGGCACTTAGGGAAAGTCCACGGTGACTGGAAGAAGGGAAACATTACACCCATTTTTAAAAAGGGTAGAAAGGAGGACCCCAAGAACTACCGAGCTGTCAGATTCACCTCTGTGCCTGGGAAGATCATGGAACAGATCCTCCTAAAAGCTCTGATAAGGCACATGGAGAACAGGGAGGTGATCCAAGACAGCCAGTATGGATGGCTTCACTAAGGGCAAGTCCTGCCTGAGCAACCTAGTGCCTTTCTACAGTGGAGTGACTACATCAGTGGACAAGGGAAGAGCAATGGATATCATCTAGCTGGACTAACTGCAAGGCCTTTGACATGGTCCCCCACAACATCCTTCTCTCCAAGTTGGAGAGATATGGATTTGATGGGTGGATTGCTCGGTGGATAAGGAATTGGCTGGACTGTCGCATCCAGAAGGTAGCGGTCAATGGCTCAATGTCCAGATGTAGATCAGTGACAAGTGGTGTCCCTCAGGGCTCTGTACTGGGACAAGTGCCGTTTAATATCTTCATCAATGATACAGACAGCGGGGTCGAGTGAACCATCATCGAGTTTGCAGATGACACCAAGCTGAATGGTGTGGTCAATATACCAGAGGGACAGGATGTCAATCCGAGGGACCTGGACAAGCTGGAGAGGTGGGATAAGGTGAACCTCATGAGGTTCAACAAGAGCAAGTGCAGGGTCCTGCACCTGGGTCAGAACAAAATTCATTATCAATACAGGCTGGGGGATGAGGTGATAGAGAACTGCTCTGCAGAAAAGGCCTTGGGGGTGCTGGTAGATGAGAAGTTGGACATGAGCCAACAATGCACGCTTGCAGCCCAGAGGGCCAATCGCATCCTGGGCTTCGTCAAAAGAAGCATGGCCAGAAGATCAAGAGAGGTGATTCTGCCACTCTGCTCTGGTGAGATCATACCTGGAGTACTGTGTCCAGCTCTGGAGCTCTCAACACAAGAAGGGCATGGACCTGATGAAGTGGGTCCAGAAGAGGGCCATGAAAATGATCAGAGGGCTGGAGCACCTCTCCTATGAAGACAGGCTCAGGGAGTTGGGGTTGTTCAGCCTGGAGAAGAGAAGGCACTGGGGAGATCTTATAGCGGCCTTCCAGTATCTGACAGGGGCTTAAAAGATATCTATAGAGGGCCCATTTATAAGGGCATGTAGCAATAGGACAAGGGACAGTGGTTTTAAACTACAGAAGGAGAGATTTAGATTGGACATTAGGAAGAAGTTCTTTACTATGAAGGTGGTGGACACTGGAACAGGTTGCCCAGGGATGTGGTGGAGGCCCCATCCCTGGAGACATTCAAAGTGAGGCTTGATGGGGCTCTGAGAAACCTGATCTAGTTGAGGTTGTCCTTGCTTACTGCAGAGGGGTTGGACCAGATGACGTTTAAAGGCCCCTTTCAACCTAAGGCATTCCATGATTCTATGATTCATTCTATGAACACGTGCACCCTGCAGAGGACCATGGAAAAACAGCAGCCATGACTTCACACAGTGTGATGTTGTGCAACAGATCAGGGAAGGACTAAAAGCAAGCTACAGCAAAAGTGAACTGCAGAAGGGAATTGAATGGGCCAAAAGTAATTACCAGACTGAAATTCGGGGCAGGACAACAGTATCCTAATAAAACAGACTCAGAGACCATCTCACCTTTTTAGGATCCTCTAGGAATTCCAGTTTGCTACTTCCCTCAAGCACATTAGAGGCTGACATTCCTTTTCCATTCCTACTTCTCCCCCCTTCCCATACACTTTTGAAGGTTTGTCTTTCTTGACCGTGCTCATCTCTAATTTCTTCCTTATGAATTTTTATATTCTTATTCAGTATTGGACACTACATCTGTTCCTTTTGCTGCCTATCTGTTTTATTATTGTGAAGTCAAAGGCTGTAGGTTTTATTCCTACTTGGATCTGCTCTAATAATTCTATAAATATGGAATGGAGTGTGTTACCCAGTTTATGCCTAAGTAACTGAAGATTGATCTGGAAGCAATTTCTAGAACTCTTTCATTGATCATCCTCATGGAATTAAATATTTTCTTAAAAGGAGTCTTTCATTGAGAAGCAAAGCTAGATGAAAACTTAAATGGAATTACTTTGTCTTGAAAAATGTAGAACTTTAAAATGCCATAGAAAAATATGGCTTTTGGTGAGAATTTTAATAGGAAAATGTCAAAATAAATCTTTTTTACTTCCTTATTTTGCTTAGATAACTTTGAAACAGTTCACTTTGAAAAATTGAAAGCACTGGAGTACTAACAGTACGCTTTCCAGACAGTAACAAAAGCTCTACAGGAACATCTGTTTTTCTTTTTTTTTTTTTTTTACTTCTCTGTCCCCACCCAATGTTCCTTGGAGGAAAGAAACAAGTAAGCACAGTGAACCAGTTTCTTCTATGGCTGAAGGGGTATGAATCAACATCAGTGCCCCTGAACAGAGCGGAGATCCTAACTACAGGCAAAGGGTGAATTAGGAATTGCTCTTTGGCATTAAGAAAATCCCTTGCCTCCCTGGCAGAGCCCTTGAAAGACTTGGGCAAGTATTTCTGGTTGGTATTCAGAGGGTTAATGCAATGACCAGATAGCAGCCTTATGGCATGGAGCTCCTCCTCATCAGAAGGAAGGATATAGCTGTATGAACAGTTTGCTTAACAATGGCTCACATGTCCCCTGAGAACTGCCTGCACTGCCTTCAAATAGATATCATCTTGCTTTCTCTTGTACTTTTCAAAGCTTCCTGTTTTCTCACGGTCCTTTTATACAGTTTACAGTCTTTCTCCTTCTGCTTCTCTCTTTGAGGAAAGGAACACCCTTCTAAAAAAAGAAAAAAGAATAATAATACAGGGCAAAGAAAGCACAGCAGTAGCCTTTCTACTTCACCACATGCAATGGTTTTCTTTACCTTTTTCTCATAGCAAAAAACCACAAGACTTTCCTATGTGTCTAACCACAGATAAGCACAGACTATCTGAAGTGAGGGTATAGCAGTTCATAGAATCATAGAAACATGACTCTTGTGCCTTGTGTCTTTTCATTCAACTGCATCATGGATCTGTTTGATTTTTCTCTGAAGACTGAACTTCTCTGTAGTTTTTAGTCCTGAGCCCATGCTTCCTTGTTTATTTCTGTTTTAAACAAAACCACCAAAGAGATATGAAGGAATTGAAAACTGGTGCAATAGTGCTAATTCTGATTTACAGAGGAAGATCCTATGAAATTTACAGTTGATTTTAGTGCTGAAGTCAATAATGTTTCAGATCTGTAATGAAGACTGCAATGAAGTTTTCTCCAGCCTAGTGAAATGCACCTTGCAACAGATGTTTTGAAGTCCACTTTTTCCCATCTAAAATCATGGGTTTAGATCAGGAGTCAAAACCAAAGAAAATGTTTGAGATAAGTACTTTGGGAAGAGACAAAACAGACTGACAAATCTAGAAGGGTGATATTTCATGTGGTGGCTTAGGAAGACAAAGTCTAGTGTTGAACTAATTCAGCTTTTCTAATGAACTGTACTGACGTCCATCAAAGTGTGTTCAGAAGACTTGCAGCTGAGGTCTTTCTCTTCAGGGATTGAACTTTGTCTAAACTAGAAAGCCTAACAAAAAGTCCACAAGTAAATCACATCATTCCTATTATCCCAATATTTCTTGCATAAGCTTTGCATCTTCCTGATCACTAAGGTGCTCTGTGGTGACTTTTGCTGGAGCTCTCTCCCATGCAACTGGCTCTGTGTCATCTTTCACACTTTGCTTATCAGTGCTCACAACCCTGTCCTATCACAGAGGAAGAAAATATTGTACACCTTCCTAGTTTGATCTGCAGACTCAGGCTGTTGTTTAAGCACTATCTGTGAAGCCTAGCTAGGTCTGAGTTGACATCTTCCAGCATGTGAGCCTGAAACCTGCTCCCTTCACCCTCTGAATCATGGCCATTCATCTGAAATTCATCTTGCGCCTTCTGAAAGGGACATCTTACCTATATAATATGCCACACAGAGCCACGGTTCTGAAAAACAATTTTCATATCTGCATTTATTTAATTTTCCTGCCACAAACCTCTACTCTGGTACCTTTTCCTCATGTTCCCAGGGAACAGGAACATATTACACATCCCTAAGACTGTGCGTGACTTTGGAAAATGGAAAACCAATCCCCTTTAGTCATAGACACAAAACTTTTATGCTGTAAGGAACCTTTAGGAAAACTTCTCTCTTTTCATTATGAAGAAAGAGAAATAAATGTTGCCTTGACAGAAAAAGAAAAGCTTCTACCAGATTAATTTTACTATTCAATACCTTTTAATTAAGTACTCTAGCCATTCACCTTTTCAACCTGATTTTTCTCCTTACCAGTTTAGATAGAGAAATAAATATCTAGATATCAGAAAACAAAAGCTGGTGATCAAATAACCAGAAGCCTTTTGCTAAGAGGTATTAGAGATATTATTATTGGCATTCTTATAGCCAGAGAAATATTGACATATCATAGACTGTTCCAGTAGCTGTCAAGATATAAACAGCTGGTGTTATTCCTTGTGAATTTTCTGTGTTCATCAGTACTTTTTCTCCTCTTTGTTTCCTCACAATACTTTCAGAATGCTTTTTGGTGCATTCATTTCACTGAATATAAGTCATCTGGCGTATAAGCTTTCTTTGAATGCAAAAGAGTCCTCTTTCATAAGTGGATGGATGACCCTTGGAATCTGATATCTTTTACAAATTAATAACTCGTTTTCAGTGGCTATTCTTGGTGTGGTTTTTTTTTATTTTTAATGATAAATTTATTTACTAGAATGTTCATTTTAGCAAAATCAGAGAGCGAATCACAGAGAACTAATGCATATGAAGAAGATATATTTTAAAAAGCAAGTGAATATTTCTGGACTTTTCTTTTTTGCAACATTGAGTCAGCTCTAGTTTTTATTTAAAAACAATACCACTGCAAATTTTTATATTAATGAACCACTTCCTTTTTCTTTCAAGACATGGTTTAAAAAGCAAAGGATACAGTACTACTTCACTAAGGATCATTCCACTACCTATATTTCATGCAGATATTCCAGGTGATGGCTTTGTGAATTTGAATGAAAAAGTACTGTAGCAGACCATCTGCACTACCAAAATAAATTAGATCAGAAGTAAAAATGGACCAAAACTTTGGTGGAAATTGATTTTTAATAATTTACTTCCAGATGAGTACACTCCTTGATATGTTTCAAAGAATCGTAGAATAGTAGAGGTTGGAAGGGACCTCCAGATATCATCAAGTCCAACCCCCCTGCCAGAGCAGGATCACCTAGGGCAGCCCACACAGGAACATATCCAGGTGGGTTTTGAAAGTCTCTAGAGAAGGAGACTCCACAACCTCCATGGGCAGACTGTTCCAGTGCTCCATCACCCTCACAGTAAAGATTTTCCTCATGTTGAGGTGGAACTTCCTGTGTTCCAGTTTGTGACCATTACCTCTCGTCCTATCACAGGGCACAACTGAAAATAAACTGTCCCCTTCTACTTGACACCCATCCTTCAGATATGTGTAAACATTAATAAGAGCCCCTCTCAGTCTTCTCCAGACTAAACAGCCCCAGGTCTCTCAGCCTTTCCTCATAAGAGAGATGTTCCAGGCCCTTAATCATCCTCGTAGCCCTCCCTTGGACTCTCTCTAGTATTTATCTGTCCTTCTTGAACTGAGAAGACCATAAATGGACACAATACTCCAGGTGTGTTCTCACTAGGTCAGAGTAGAGGGGGAGGAGAAGCTTCCTTGACCTGCTGATCACCATGCTGTGGTGTTCCCCAAGGTGGGATATTCTATGCCCGGCAACTCCTATCATTTTGTCTGCTGTGTTGGGGCTTAGACCTCAAATGCCATAGATCTAACAAGTAATAGAGATATGGACTAGGTATTCCTAACATGCACTATAAACCAAAATAATAGGTGAAATATAATCATAAATGTAGACATCTGAGCAAGCCCATACCAAATGTTGCGGTGCAAATAATAATTTTGATGAACAGGTTCTAAAAATGAGATGCATTTAAAAGGGCCCATAGACATAACGCATTCATGGCATACAACAAAAAGAAAATTTGTCATGTAAAGTTGCCAGTTCCCTTTAGCCATTCAGCATAAGCTGTTAAGTTTTATGTCCCTGTATCCTGTAAGGATATGGGTGTGCTCAGATTGTGGCACAAACATGCACTTCATAAAGCATCATATAAACTCATACACGTTATGATAATTGTGGCCCCAGGTCTCTCAGCCTTTCCTCATAAGAGAGATGTTCCATTCCCTTCCTTGTAGCCCTCCGTTGGATTCTCTGTCCCTCTTGAACTGGGGAGACCAGAACTGGACACAATACTCCAGGTGTGTTCTCACTAGGTCAGAGTAGAGGGGGAGGAGAAGCTTCCTTGACCTACTGGACACACTCTTATTGATGCACCCCAGAAGACCATTTGCCTTCTTGTCCACAAAGGCACATTGCTGTCCCATGGATAACTTACTGTCCACCAGGAAGCCAAGGTCCTTCTCCATGGAGCTGCTTTCCAGCGGGTCTATTCCTAACCTGTGCTGGTATGTTGTGTTATTCCTCCCCAGGTATAGGACTTTACACTTGCCCATGTTGAACTTAGTTACGTGGTCTGACTGCTGAGCCACAGCAGCATTCATAGCACATGTAGTTTGTATATGGTCCTGGACATGAGCTATGTATGTCTTAAGGCAGTCCAGGAGGCCACGGATAAGGGGAATTAATCTTGCTGGGTCAATAGTGGCTAGCGTAGAAGACCTACTTAACACCTCCCTCTCATACATCACTTGTACGCAGGTTGTGTTTTGCACAGATGCTGCAAGATCAGAGAACCCAGAGGTCTTAATAAAAAAGGGATCTCCTCTGTCCTGGGGGGTCTGTGCCACTGGCCCAATGCACTGCCCAATTAACTGCACTGCCTGTGCAGTTAATGAGTAATTATGATCACTTAGTTCAGAAACATTCCAGGGCCCCAATAGCCTCCTACTTTCTCCTCACTTAATAAGACTTGGTTGTCGCCCCCATAAGGGAAACTTGCCACACATATTCCATCTTGGACTCCTCTGGATGCCTGGAATACTTCTGTAGCTTTGCTAATTCATCCAGAGATGACAGAACTGAGTGCACAGTAATGTGAGCATTACCATGCCCTTGTCTGTGACTTCATTTTTAATCAGTGGTTGTATAGGCATGGGTTCTGTGGTAGGATCAGAATCTTCCACCAGAACATCACTGCCACCATCATTCCAAATGTCTCCATCCCATGTTTTGGGATCTGCACAGTGTATTAATTTGCGGATTTGTTTAGCTGAGACTGAGGATGGTATCTGTCTCAGTAAAAGTTTTATTTTTTCCTGCAACTGAATCTCCCACCTTTCAGTCAAGGACAATAACATTTTAAGTTCCCTATTTTATGTGTTAAAGTTTTGGTTTTCAGTTGTGAGGGTATTTACCTCTGTTTCCAATTTCCCTCGGTTTTCCCTGTTCAGAAGCCAGTGAAGTTTTTAATAATTCATTTTCAGATTTCAAAGTAGTATATTATGCATTTGCAAATCTTCTGGGGGAAGGGGACTCCCTAATTTCTTTCTGCGCTCAAGATAAGCAAGTCCCTGATACTGTGCAAACAATTCCTTTGTTTTGCCTAATCTTTTT
>JAAGNO010025972.1:0-19553 GCA_033439905.1 Ceryle rudis
CATGCCAATGGCACAGGGGTTGGACTAAGATGATGTTTAAAGGTCCCTTCCAACCCAAAACATTCTGTGATTCTATGATAAATTCTTTATGGAAAAAGTATAAATGTAACTAGGTGATACCAGGGTATGAGTGGTGAGGATCCACCATGATAAAGTTGGCAAAAGAGGAGTCAGGAACAGCCTCCATCAGTAGTACACCTGGTGATACGAATTATTGTAGGTAGCTATGTTCCTGGAAGAACTTAAAAGTTCTTCAGAAGGAAAAAAAGCCAAAGTTATTGTAGTCTCCTGAATGAGGACTTTTAGTTTATGCTGGTGATTTCTCTTGAAATCTTCTTTTGTCAGGGAACATCATAAATTGCTGTCAATAAAGAAAGCCAAACTGAGAAGGATAAGAAGTCATGCAGTGCCTAGAAATTTTGAAGACTAACAGAATATTCTTCTTCATACCTGTTTCTCCTACATTACTTCACATGCTCAGCGTAGCCATTCAGTTAAATATACCTTTACACCTTCCTGGTGTTTTCCAAGAGATTTCATGTACAAGTGGATCATACCCAGGGGGCCATGTCACTGACACGGTAATGGGCCAGTGTGGAATCCATCTGAATGAAAAAGTACAAGTGCTAGTAGGAGAGCAAGCACTCCCACATGTTTGTGTGTTTCCTCTGTCCTCAGCTAGCAGGCATCCATGACTTGCATGACTTCACAGAGCTGTACCTGATTTGATGTTTTGTGCAATGTACCATCTGGAAAGAAAGTGGGAAGCTGCCACTGCAGCAAATAAATTGGAGGGTGTGCTTAGCACACAATAAACAAGCACAAATAAACATTGCTGCTGCCTTTGTGTGGTTTAGAGTTATGATCTGCTGAACTGGGGCAGTAGCAACAGCTATCGCCTATTAGAGACAAGGTATGAATCCAAGAGGAGACAGCCCTCTTTTGTAACATGGTCTTGACATCTCTGTCATTGACATTAACTTCAATAAATGAATTCTCTCTTCAGGACACTTCCTCAAGTGATCCCTAATGTAACAGAGAAATTGAAGCAGCATTATATTTCTCAGTGCCTACATCCCTTTGTCCTCTAATGGTGATGCTGTAAAACAAATGATGAAAGCTTAAGTATACTTGTTAACTCATGCAGTTAAACAGCTGGAATATCCAGTTTCAACTGAACAGGGCAAAGTACCAAAGGTATTTTTAAATGTTTGGCCAGATTTTTATCCATAGAAGAAAAAACTAATAAAAGAATAGGACTTCCCTGTTTCCAATTAAAAAAGGACTTCAAAGGATCCTTAACTTCTTAACAATGCTAGGTTTACACTAAGGGAAAACAGTATTTTTTAAGCAGACACCCCCCACCCCCCCTGCCACTATGCATTTCTTCCAGCTCCCACAGACCTGTCCTGCCCCTGGTTCCTCGACAGGCTCAGGCAAACCAGAAATACCACTGCTCACTGGATGACAACACCAGCAACGTTTAGTCAACATCAGTAATTTAAGGAATAATACTCTTTGATTCAAGCAACTAGTCAAAATGTAACATTTTGTAGGCATTATTTCAATTAAACTCTTTCAGTCTGGAGGAAAAAAAATCAGGTATCTTTGATAGAATCCACCCACTTGGAAGAAAATATGAAGTCTTAGGACCTCAGGAAGAAATAAGGACACTGCACTTTTTTTCACAACTCCTCGACCAGAGAGATCTCTTTGTCTGTGGGCTATATATTGAAAAGATTTACTTTTTTCTTCCCAGTTTTTTTCCCTTGACTTCTTCAACTGAACCATCTGCTGCTGCCTAATAGATAAACCTACCAGACTCCTTGGTAGAAATAGAGGGAGATTAGGGCAAGGTAAGGTGAGAGGAAAGGAAAGTTTATACTGAGCAACCAGCAAAGGTGTCACCAATCCAGCCAAAGGCAGCAAATTCAGACAATCAGCTGACAAGAAAATGAACTCAGCTGAGACAGACAACCACCTTCACATCACTCCTATACTCTCACTGTTTGCCACTTTCTATCAGTAAGGCAAAAATCCATAAAATGGGCTCACACAACTTAATCTCAGCTCATAGGAAATACCTCGCCCTCCTTTCATATTTCAGTCCCTTCCTGAATGCTTTGGATTGAACCTGAGAAATTACTTAGAAGAAAGTTTCACCTTGTCATCCATTTTCAGAGACAAAAGTAAGGTTAAAAAACCCAACAAAACAGCACTAATCAGAAGCATGATTTTTACTCCAATAAAAATAACCTTTTACTCAGTGCAAAGTAAGCCAACGAGTTCAGGAAGTGGACGATGCACCCGTGGAAATCAATAAGAGTTAGTTGTGGACTCCAGTGGAACCCGTGTATCATTTGGAGGATATGTTGGCTTCTCCAGATTGCTCTGAAGGCCACAGTGCTGGGTTTTGGGCTAAAGGATGCCAGAAGATGCTTGTACTGCCTCAGAGATGTGCATACCCTCAGGGATGAACTTGAAAGGATGGTAATCATAGAATCATAGAATGGTTTGAGTTGGAAAGGACTGTCAAGGTTTAGGGTCAGGGCTGTCCACTAGGCCTATAATAGCCACTCTTTGTTAATCCCTCTCCCTCCCCAAAGGGTAAGAGAAAGGGAATAAGAGAAAGAGGTTTATGGATTGGAAAAGAAGGCTAGAACAACTTTAATGAAAATAATAATAATAAAAATGGAATATATACAAATATATACAAGATGAGCATCAAACCCAACCCTCCTGATGGCAATTACGTCATTGTCACCACTGATGCTGTGGAGATAGTCCCAGACTGGACTCAGCAGCAGACAGGAACTGGATTCGGGAACACATGGACTGGCATTGAAGGCAGAACACACAGAATCCTCCTTGGATGCCAGGCACTGGAGAAGAGAGCTTGGCCCTTGTGATCACTCGCTTTCATACTGAATATGACGTATATGGGATGGAATCCCCTGTTGGTCAGTTTGGGGTCACCTGCCCTGTCTGCTCCTCCCTGAATGTGCGGCCTTTCACTTTCTGCATCCCCACTGTGGTGGACAAGGTCCAGCAGTGGCCTTGGTCTGCACACCAGCCCTTGGTACTAACTCTAAACATTGGGTGTTATCATTGCCAGCAGCAGACACTGTCTGTGAAAACAGGCTGCTGACTGCAGACAGTGCAGTTAGTTAGAAGCTACTGAGCTGAAAAGTAAAATCAGTGAACAGAATTAGTTCTGTTATAACTTGAACCAGGATATGTCCCTTAAAGGTCACCTAGTCCTATCCCCCTGCAATGAGCAGGGATATCATCAACTAGATGACATTGCTCAGAGCCCTGTCCAACCAGACCTTAAACACTACTAGGCATGGGGCATCTACCACCTCTCTGGGCAACCTGTTAGAGTATTTCACCACTCTCATTGTTAAAAAAGTTCTTCTTTAGTCTAAATCTATCATCTTTTAGTTTAAAACCGTTACCCCTTGTCTATCACAATAGGCCCTACTAAAAATATCTGTCTCTATCTTTCTTACAAGCTTCCTTTAAGTACTGAAAGGCCATAATAACATCTCCCCAGAGCCTTCTCTTCTCCAGGCTGAACAACCCTGAGAAAGTCAGCCTTTCTTCACAGGAGAGGTGTTCCAGCCCTCTGATCATTTATGTGGCCCTCCTCTGGACCCAAACCAACAGATCCATGTCCTTCCTGTGCTGAAGATTCCAGAGCTGGACACAGTACTCCACGTGGGGTCTGACCAGAGCAGAGAGGCAGAATCACCTCTCTCAACCTGCTGGCCAGAATTCTTTTGATGCAGCCCAGGGGAGGGTTGGCTTTCTGGGCTATGAGCGCACATTAATGGCTCACGTCCAGCTTTTCATCCACTAGTTCTTAACCTTTTGCAGTGAGCTCTGATTTTGTGTATTTCTGCATCTGATCCCCCTGGAAACTTCAACGTGCTCAAAGCTGATCAAAAAGGAATCTTAGTTCTTGTATTTTTATGTGTGGGGCAGCTTTGGCTAGTCTGTAGTTTTATTGCCAAGGCATTTGAAGACTGTGAACATGGTGTACATACATACATTCCTAAAGAATGCCTGATGATATTTACATAGTATATCTCATAATCTTTCAATATTACTCATAAATCCCATTCTGTGTTCATGACATGCACAAAGAACAACTGGTTTATCTTGTGCTAGGCAAGATTTGAAAAAGACATCTGGTTTGTATTTTTAATATAATATAGAATGTTGAGATCAGCACAAATGAATTGTTCAGCTGGATGAGACTGTCATCTAATTCTGCATCCTGATGGCTGAGGAGAGCATCAGACTCTTGTCCTGGGGATTGGAATGATTCAAGCTGGAATGGAGATGATCTCATTCACCCCTTTGCTCCAAAAAAAGGCCAACTTCAAGGTTAGACCTGGTTGCTTAGGGCATTGTCCACCTGCATCCCAGATATCTCACAAGGTGGACATCCCACCACCTCTCTGGGCAGCCTGTTCCAGTGTTTAGTCACCCTCTGGAAGTTTCACCTTTTCCTCCTTTCCCACTAGTATTGCCACTGCTGGCTCTTGTCTTCTTTCAGGAGTACCTCTGAGAGAAGCCTGAATTTGGGAGAAGTGAATAAAAACAGTTCAAAAAGAGAGAAAAAAAAATGTCACTTTTTTCCCAGTTTGTGTCTCAGTGTAACAGCTCGGTGTTTTATCTACCTGGAATCACCCATCAAGCAGAGGTCACACCCGAGCTGTGTACAGTGGCACCCAGATCTCACCACTGTGTTGGTGTTCATCTCATTCAAAAAAAGTGTTTGAAGAAGCATTTTATTTTTTCCCTGCATTGCTCTTTCCTTTGTATTCACTACGGAGGGCTGTTATGGTAGCCTCCAATTATGTATCTTCCTTCAGTTTCTTCTTCCTTCAGCTTGCCTCATCTCATCTTTTAGCTAAAACAAATAGCCACGTGGCCACCACAGATGTTGCTAATTCACTGGCCACATTCTGTTTCCAAATTTCCATGTATATAATATGTTATGCAGATCAACTGTTGAAGTTTAATGATTTTAAACATTTTAATGTTTCTAATCTTTTGCCAACTTGAAACTTGATTTCTCAGCGCTACTCTGTTTTCTGTATGTTAGCCAGATTTGTAGCCACAAGAAGATTCTGCATTCTTATAGCTGCTGAGAAGGGACTTCCTCAAAGGTTTTTGAATTATTAATTACATTGTATTGTCCCTTATCTGTTATTAAAAAAAAAAAAAAAAATCACTTAAACCTATTTGCCAACTACAGGTACAAGGTTTACTGGCTTTTGATGCTCTGGATCACTCAGAAAGCTTTTATTTTTAAATCTTAAAAAAAAAACAAAAAAAAACCAAAAAAAAAAACAACAAATGGAACAAAACAGAAACAGCATTTTGTGTATTTTAACCCTCTAGCACAAAATCAGCTTTCACTGAGAAACTATTTTTTTAAATATGTACTCTATATTCACTTATACATTATGCGATGCAGATTTATATAGATAGAATGTATAATGCAATATATGTAAATGTGTCTAGGAAAAGAGTTTACATTATATATCTAAACCAATAATATTAAATAATATGCAATATTATGTTATTATGCAATAGTATATAATATATGAATATGTAATGATATTAACATATGCATATACTATATGCTATGTTTTATATTAATATATAACAACGTACATTGTTCTGGAGCCCCTATTACAAGAAAGATATGGACATGCCAGAACATGTCCAGAGAAGGGCCACGAGGATGATCAGAGGACTGGACCACCTCTCCTATGAAGACAGACTGAGAGAGTTGGGGTTGTTCACTCTGGAGAAAAGAAGGCTCTGGGGAGACCTCATTGTGGCCTTTCAGTATCTTAAGGGGGCCTACAAGAAAGCTGGGGAGGGACTTTTTAGGCTGTCGCATAGTGGTAGGACTAGAGGGAATGGATTGAAACTAGAGATAGGTTGATTCAGGTTAGACATTAGGAAGGAGTTCTTCACCATGGGGGTGGTGAGACACTGGAACAGACTTCCCCAAGAGGTGGGAAGTCCCATCCCCAAGAGATGGAAGCCCCATCCTTGGAAGTTTTTAAAGCCAAGCTGGATGGGGCTCTGAGCAACCTGATCTAGTGGGAGATGTCCCTGCCCATAGCAGGGGGGTTGGAACTAGATGATCTTTAAGATCGCTTCCAACCCTGACGATTCTATGATTCTACATATAAAGTACATAGTGCATGTAATATAATTTAAAATATATAATAAATATGGTATGTAAATAAGTAATCATATAACACTTTAAAATAATATATTTAAAGTATAAAATAAACATAAGCATTTAACATACATTTAAATCAATAGAATTCTTTCAAGTATTCTATTTAATAAACATTGAATATAGAGTATGCATTAATATTTATGATGTGCTATATAGAATAACATAATTTAATTTACAGCTTCTTAATATCAGGCTTATGTCCTTTCCAAGCTCTGGAACATTCACCAAGTGGGTCTGTTGGAACAGGCTACTCTTTTATGTGCCATTTTGTTTTGGTACTGTTTCGTTGTCCAGTTTAATCTAGTACTTATCCTCATAAGACTTCATCGTGACTCCCAAGCCCAGAACTGGGCTGAACTGTCTTCAACATTGTCTGCAGAGGCAGTGGCAATTAAGAAACGATGCAGCTTGCTAGCAATGCCCTTAATTGCTCCCTTTAAGCACTCAAGAGATCAGCTCTTGCATGGACATATTTCCCTCGGGAGCTGGAACCAGTAAGTGAATCAGTGCTTAATTTCATTGTTCACCCCTGGAAAGTCACTGGTTTAGTGCTATGCGTACACACGATGCCCCAGGTGCATCTTTTTCTTTTCACATTGAATGTTTGATCTTCAAAATCCTTCTAACATTCCTCTCATCCACAGCCAGCTGCAATTTCTTCATTTGCTTATTATTCAGAATGCGGCTGGATTCCTGTTTATCCCAGCAGTCTTCCTCAGCTTCTGAGTTTCTTCTAGTGCTTTTCCTTTGCCCTCCCACTTTGCATCCAGTTCATCACTTCTCTCTGAAGCTTTCTCTCCCTTGCAGCATCCCTGGGGACTCACAGCTCATTTCACTTTCCTGCTAGGAAGCACAGAGACATTTATGAATCGACACATCTTCATGAGAAGAAGCAGGCATGGCATTTAAAAGCATGTTCATAGTCAGGCCAAACAAGCTTTTCTTCAAAGCCGGGAAAGCTCTGCAGGAGCTCACATGGGAGGAACCAGTTTTTATTCAGTGTTTGCAATGGTTTTGCTCGCCTATCTCCGGGGAAGCGCTGCTTGTGCACACTGCCCCACTTCAGCATCCTGGGCTCCTGCAGACCCATCCTACATCCTTCAGGGGTGCAAGAAAACCAAGTTTCTGAATGGTTTGTTGGACAAGGTCACCCCGCTCAAAAGAGCATTTATATAATGAGAGCCTGTGGAGCTGTTCTCACAGGCTGCATATGCCGCAGCTTCTCTTGACAGGTTGTTTCTGGGCCGTCTCTTACATGTGCTATATGTGAGAGCAATTTGTTGGTGCTCACACGCATCTTTCACACGTAAGGGGCGAGCAGCTCTATATCTAGAGCCAGTCTTTCTATCTGTGACCTTCAAGCTCAGTCAGGGGTCTAGATGCAAATATGGTGGATTTCCAGTAATCACGATGCCTTTGTTAGACTACTGTCCCCAGACCTAGCTTGGAAACAACTGACAGCTTTGCTTGGTGCTACCAGCCATAATTTCAAGCACTGTCATTAAATGCTGTTTATAACTTTTAACTCCCTTTTATGATCAGTATCTGCTGTTCATTTTTGCACAGTAAGGCCCCTTCGTTGGCAGTTTTAGCAGTTAGCCTGACAAAACATGTCACTCCGTACATTCTCTCTGTAAATCAATGGTAATTTGTTGGTGATGACTCATTTCCTACCGAGACCTCCCTGTTCTCCCCTGTACTGTCATTTTTTTTGGTGTGTATGTTAAACATGTATACTGTATTTCCAGAAAACACAGTGTTTCAGTACAGCTGTGTAAAGGGCCAGCTGACTCCTGTTTAGATACATTTTGATGAATTATTGCCTTCCCTGCAGGAGTGGGTAAGCACAGGGGCAGCTGCCCAGAGATGTGGTGTTACCTGGAAAGGCAAAAAAAACCCCAAAACAATCAAACAACTTTTTTTCAGAAAGAAAACCCATATTAACTGAATTGCTTCTGATACTAGCCAAACACTGAAGTCTCACCCATGGGGAAGTAAGATTTCATTGCCATAACACCATTTCTGACTGTCTTTAAGATGTTCTAGAACATCAGAAACATCTCCTTGGAACTGGCTGACATCCCATGGGACCCACTGGAGGCCCATCAGCACACGCACGTATTACTTCTCTCTACAGACCATTTACTTTTTGAGATGGTCTCATGAGCAATCTAGAACAAAGCAAAAAGCTTGCTTGCTATCAACACCTTCCACCAGTATTTTTTCCTCAGAGAGTAACTCCCCAAGCTCTTTGAAACATACTGTAGTCCTGCCAGCATTACTGCCTTACAGGCTGTCGTCCCTTTTGCACTGACACTTCCTTTCTGAAATGAGGTAACTGAGAAACTGAATCTTCCCCTAATTTTACCACATGCCAATTGGCAATGTCTTATATCCCCTCTGGTCAAAGCTCAGGCCTGGGCACAGTACTGGGGTGGCACCTGTTTGGATGGCCATCTCTTGGCCAAAGTTGAAGGGAACATGGGCTTTCCTGTGCTGACCAGTAAACCAGACAATGCCACTGTCATTCCACTTTGGTTTTTTTTTTTTAACAGGAAATGAAAATGTTCTAAAATTGCTCAGATCTGCCCTCTCTATCTGAAATTTGTAGTCATTATGTACAACTCATCCTCTGCCTCTAGAAAAAATGTAACATTTACAGCTAAACATATGACTGAATGGAAACAGGAACAAATCAGATCTGTAGATGCCTGCCATTACTCAGGTAGTGCAGCTTTGTTCAGCTAGGAATGCAGTATTTTTAAACACAGGACACAATTCAGCAGCCTATACCTTCCAAAGTGTTACTGAAGTATAAGTATGGCGTGGTGATACAAAAGGTGAAGGTGGAGGCTTATTTCTACCATAGCAATTTAACACTAAAAATTTCATCAACAGTTTTAACTCAGTCCTCTTTCATCCTTTGATTTATGATACAGTCAAATAAACAGGAAAGTTATTCCTACTGCATTTTGGCAGTAAATGAAACTAGCAATACTAAACTATTGTACAGTCAGTAGGGGTTCCAGTGACTGTAGTTAAACCATTGTACTCTGGTTTAACTTGAGTGCAACATGTGCGTGTTCTTCCCTAATCGCCAATGCAATACATTGATGTCTGAATAGCCAGAGGGTGGCTGAAGGTGGATTGAGTAGAAGAGTCTCAGAGGGCTGTGAGTGTCTGTACATTGCTGAAGGCATTCACCTGGGAAGCAATCCTAGAATCAGAAAAAGACTAAGTTTGAATCAGCTCTGGAGATTAGCTGGTCCAACCCCTTGCTCAAAGCAGGGCTAGCTTCCTGGATAGATCAGTTTGCTCAGAGCCTCACTTAAGAGAATTTTTGAAGATCTCCAAGAGTGGAGATCCACCACCTCTCTGGGCAACCTGCCCCAGTGCTCAGCTCCTCTTGCAGGTAATTTTTTTTTCTTCATTTCCAGCTTCTGCATCTTGATCCCTTGCTGCATCTTGTATCCTTTGCTGTGAGTCCTGTCACTTTGCCCTGAGAAGTGGCTTTGTATTTTCTACAGCCATCTGCAATTTACTGGAAGATAGCAATTAGATCTCACTTACCATTTCTTCTGCAGGCTGAACAGTCCTATTTCTCCCAGGGCATGGGCTCCATCCAGTCTCCTAGCCATGCTGCTGGTCCTTCACAGAAGCAGAAGAGGGACTCATAAAAAAGGAGTGGAACTTTTCCTGTTTGCTGAAGTGAATGTAAAAGAATACAGGCATATAAGAAAGAAATACATGCAAAATGAGATTCAGTTCAGCGAGAGAATTACGGGATAACAAGAAATCATTCTCTGCTGTTTGTTCTTACCTTGTTGAATGGCCCAAAGAAAACACTGATAAATATATTCAGGGGAAAGGAATCAGCAGATGATTTCAAGCTGGATTGCCTATTACTTCTTTTGAATTTGTGCTCTTTAAATTGTAATTAGTGTATCTAAAAAGATGAACTAGCCTGTTAAAAGGATGAGGCTGTTCATACACATAATATCAACCAAAATGACTCAGGAACCAGAGTAAGAACAAGATAGAGAATAATAAGTTAGACATAATGAAGTATATTAAACATCTTCAAATTAGACAAGCCTGATAAGCATCATCCAAGGATACCTCGAGAACTGTCCCAGAAGCCTTAGCAGTCATCTGAAAAATTCAGTTATGGGAGATTAGAAAAGAGCATCTGGTTTTGAAAGGCTGGAAGAGAGGAACTGGGAAATAATGGAACAATCAGCTTAACTTCAAGGCTGTCAATCTGGCAGCTTTCACAGGCTCTGAATTATTTTTACCAGAACAATAAAAAATATAAATCCAGATAACCTAAACTGATTTTGCAGCAATCAATTTAAGCTCCCTCCTGCCCTATGAAAGCTTATTACTAATGTGTAAAAGAACACATCTTTCTACGGTGTAAACCACTTCAGATCAGCTGAGTACACTTGTCACTTTATACTTCGAAAAAAACCCTCTCAGATTCAAAGCTAGGAAATGATAGCATAGAGAAACATATATAAAAAATAAATTTAAACACTATGACAGGTTTAAAAACAGAGAACTGACTGACTTGAGACTGCAAAACTCAAGGGGATGTTAAAATGTCCATAGGAGCAATTAAAGCTGCACAAGAGAAGTAGCAATGTTCAACCATGTTGGAAAGTGGGACGGCTGGTTTCTTTTTGTCCTTGTAAACAGCCATTCAGGAAGAAAGTGCCGACTCATCACTTCCTGTGGATTCATGCTTAAGATCCCATAGGCACTAAGAAATTATATTACAGAAGACAGAGGGAGGTTTCTTAAGAAAAGGTGGATATCTCATTATGGGCCATTAACACCCATCTCCACCTGCTATCTCAGAGTTCCAGTCCCTTTTCTGTATTGAGAGGTCATTTTAAGTCACAAAAGAAGGTATGTATCTTTGCATTAAATATGATCCACACATTAAATGTATTTTTTTTATTAAATCATCATTAAAAATAGTTTATATTATCATCATGAGTGTATCACCACATAAAAAGCCCTTAACTATTACTGAAAAATCTTTCCATTTCATCTTCTTTTTGTATTCAAGAGAACTTTACACAAAGCTAGTTATATCTTCTTGTTCAGTAAAACAGCACATTTTGCACAGCTGCACAGATTGTTTCAAGAGAAAAGCAATTTGAAAAATTAGAATATGAAAATGAGGTTAGAATGCATGAAAAAACACCAAGAATATTATAGAATAAATGCAGCAGCACAAATATAACAAGTGATAGGACAAGAGGAAATGGCTTCAAGTTATGCCAGGTGAGGTTTAGGTGAGATATTAGGAAAATTTTCTTCACAGAAAGAGTTGAACCCCTGTACGTTGAGATCTACTGGTCCTCTGAGGGTCAGGCTGGCTCTGGAAAAGCTCCCCAGAGCAATGTTAGACTGGGTCACCTCTCTATGGCGAGTATGTGGAACCTACCAGGCTGCCTAATTGAACATAGAATTCCTGGAATGTTTCAAAAAAAGCTGCTGAGACACCTTTCAGCTAGCTCACCTTGAATCATTTAAGTTGCCTGTCACCTGGCTTTACGTCCCAATAATCTGCATCCAGCACCATAGGTATTACCGAACAGTTTGTTCCATCCTCCCTTCTCCCCCTTACTTCTGCCTTTTTCTTTGGGTGAAGAAAGAAACGAAATGCTGATACATTAGCAAGTGGGTTAGAAAAATTCTTAGGAAGTTTTAATTATGCTGATTGTCATTACATTCATATTTCTTACTGGCAGATGCTCCCATGTTGTAAAAATGTTAGGTTCATAATGCTGTGGGGTACCGTGCAGGATCTGGAATTTCATTTCCCGTGAGATATTGCATTTGCAAAATTTCAGATGATGGAGAATAGAGAGTTGAAAATGTAGTTTTCTACAGTGTAATATGGCTTTAAAAAATCCGATTGGAACATCTGAAGCAGACACTTTTAGTATTTCATGCTGTTTCTCCAATAGTGTCAGCTGAAGATACAGGCTGACAGCTGGACGGTGTAGCAGACTGACAGCAGGCCAGGGAGACATTCTAAATAAATTCACATTGTCTCAGAGAGCGATTGGCAAAGTAATGGAGGGGAAATATACAATGGACCATTAAACCCAAAGACAACATCTCTGGTCCAAGAACCCCCTGGAGCCTGGGAGAGTATTGTGGGCAAGGATCATTGTATGCTTACCTTGTTTTTATATAAACTGTAAGAACTGGCCACTGTTCATATTGGTTTTCCCTTTAGGAACAGGCAAAAGTCCACTGCTAACACACCTGGAAGCATTTGAGCTATACAAAAAGAAAACTGTGGAAGAGTCAGTAATTTTAAGGGAAGACAAATGGAAAATGGGATTGGAAGACACAAAGCATCAGAAATATGAAGAAGTATACAGGTGAGGAAGGAGTGTAGGGGCACATTCCCAAAGGATAGCACTGTGAAAGAGTGCCTGGACTTAACCCAATCCTGCCAAAACCATGCACAGGTAACTCACTTAAAGAAAAAAAGCAGGATTACAGTTAAATACCAATGCAGCCAAAAGCCTGCTGAATAGGAATACCAAGGGCAGAAGTAAATAACTTGAATTTGTAACACAAGCAGCCACACTGTAAAAGATAAACCAGATTTTTGTCAAAAACCACTCCAGTTCAAGCAACACAGCCACAAATTAAATAATAATTAAATACAATCATGTGTTTGATACAGGGATTGTTGATAGGTGTGGAAAATCTACCTGGAGTGACAAACATATGGACACCCCGCAAGCATGTGGCACCTCAAGGGTACGCACAGTGCCACACTGCCCTCGGTCCCCCCAAAATGGGCCCTGCTGGAGCTTGGTGGGGGCAGTGAGGAACCTTGCAGCCCTATGCACACTGCAGGTCACCCCATGCCACATGCTGACTGACTTTCCTGAACGCCAGCTGCGAAGTGGAGCAGCAAAAACATGCGGTGCTATGAGCATGACAGCCAACTTGATCAGGGCATTTGTTGGGAATAACAGAACTGCTGTTGTAATCTGCGCCGCTTTGCTGGGGTTGTTTACAAGATCTGTCCTGGAAAGACAGCAGGGCAAGACAGCGTGCCTAGCTCAGCTCTGGCAGCGACCCGCACGAGCACACCGCTGCTTGTTACCCCGGGTGGAGTTTTCACACTGGAAGAAACAAAACACACTGATTTCCCTTTGCTGCAGCCTCGGATAGGGGCCGTTACGGGAGCTAAATTGCTTTCTTTTACAACCAAGTCTGAATTAGAAGCTTATAGGCAGGAATTTTTCAGGGGGCTTGTATACTTAGAGGAGTCTCACTGACTTTCAATAAGATTCAGACATTTAAGAAAAGAAATAAATCGCCTCAATGGCACTAGATTACGGTATATTAATTTTGTGGTGAACTGAAATATGAAAACTTGAACAAACTTCCAAAGCAATGACATTAGGTAAATATTGAAGATAAAGCTACAAAGCAGTATCCCATGTGGTGTTTTCCCTCCTCTTCTTTGTGGGTATTGCAGTCAGTGGATTATTTTCTGAAGGCTCCAGCAGCTTCTCCTGAGGGCAACTCTAAGCAGAACATAATCAGACTCTTCATTTAGATGCTTGTTTCCCCTCTACCACATATAAACATCCCCCTCTCCCTCACACCCTGCCCCCATCAGTGCAAACATCCACAGCCCTACATTTGTAAACATAAAGCAATGTTACTACAGAAATCTCACAACATTTAGCAGGGACAGCACCCAAGCAGAGGTTCAGCTACCTGACCACCAGAGCTGCAGCAGCACAGAGCTCAGCAGACACAAAAAAACAAAACACACCCCGTTTTGCCCAGCCTCCAGCCTGTAAGCCAAGACAGTGTTTCCAGCCACTACCTGGAGCTTTGGGCATCTTCATTTCTGGCAATCAAGGCAAGAGTAACTGGGACAGAGCAGCTTGTGTAAGCAAACTCACAGTAGCTAGAAAAAAAAAAAAAATCTGCAATCTCTGGGGATCCAAAGTAAAGCTGTTGATCAGCACAAGAAAATGAGAATCTCAGCTTCTTGGCTGAAATTTCCCACTTGCACTTGACAGGAAAAAAAAAAAAAAATCTCCAAAAAGCCGAGAGCAAAGCAAATTTCATAGATAATGCAGGAAAATGAAACTACTCAAAGGATTTAAAATGATGCAGATGTGGACTCTATTCTATTACAAATCTTAGTTATACCCCATTTCAGTCAGCTTATGATCCAAGAACTTCCTTTTCTTTAGCTCCTAGAAAAAAGCTTTCTAGTGTCATTTAAGTCTGCCAGTGGTCAGCTCTGTCAAAAAAAAAAAAAAAAAATCAGGACTGTTCAATTTTTTATAGTTAGCTTTTTGCTGATTTCATTGTCTGGACTGACTGTAATAGTAAGTATTCTTACCATCTTAACTTGTCATAAGCTTGCATCCTTAGCAGAGGCACCAACTGCAAGGAAGCTTAAACTGCTGTTCAGGGACATTAGCAGGCACAGTAACAGCAGGAACAATTCAAAACAAATTCTGGTTTCTTCACATGACTTTTAACACTTGATCTGGTAATTTGTGATTGTTAGATTAGATGGATTAAAATCAATCATCCTCAGGGTTCACTACTGCAGACTGTGATGGCAATGAGGATTTAGAAATGGTACTGGTCTTCCACCATCCTTCCAATTCAAATGCTCAATATGTCAGAATAAATGCAAAGATCTGAAAATCAGTGTTAAGGTTCATGTCTGAAGTTTCAAGTTGCTGCATTTTTTTTTTTTCCTCATATACTTTTAAGAATTAAAAATTATACTTTCCATACACCTCCATTCAAAAGAAATTTCAACTACACTGCTCTTCAGTCCAAGGGGCTGCCAGAAGAGCACTTGTCCAATTGCAGCTCCTGATTCAAAGAACAAACTCAAACTGTAGCAAAATACAAGGGCAAGAACTGTTTTGGTTTTTTTATTAACCTATTTTATGGACTCTCAAGAGGAAAATGAGTCCTGTCAATGGTTCTTGACTGCATGAGACTAATATCGTATCAGAGGACATGGCATTATTTCACTTTTACATCTCTCCCTCAAGAATACTCCCTTTGATGAAGTAGTTCAAGGGCAGACATCAGAAAGTCTGTTGTAGCAAGGTACAGCAAATGGATCCAAGCCATAATAAGACTTCATCAGTAAAACCACACAGGGTAAAGCTGAGTTTGACAAGCAACATAAATATTTGCATCACCATGGTCACCACCAGTGGAGGACAATACCTTGTACACCACTGGTCACTTTTCTTTCAGGTCAACTTGATAAAAGTACAGAGTATTGCTGAAACTAAGCCACAAAGGATGGAATTTGTGTTTTAAGTCTCTGAGGTAGCCAGCTAAATTTTTCTTTTAAGGTCAGATTAAGTAAATTACACTTTTAGACCTAAATAACCTCTTCTAAACAACTACTATACAACAAGATATATACCATTGCACTTTTTTCTTTAACTGTTCTTTCGGCTATAAACAAATATCTTGCAAAAATCAGAGATGACTCCCTGTTGAAGAAATGAGAGAAACAGATGACTGTAGCAGATTAGTGGGAAAGTCACAGACTGGACTCTTAAAGAGTCCGGTTTCAAGATACAAGTCTGAGGCATGCTCAGCATTACCTGAAGATCTAGTTAATGACATTTACTAGCTGTGCCTGTCATGGCTGTTCATCACTGAAGAATAATCTCAGACATCACTCTCTGGTAAAATGCATTCTCACTTTTTTTATTTTTTTTTTTTTTCCAGGATGCTGTGCATGGTTTCATTTGACTAAATGTTAACCAGGCTGTTAGATATCCTATATGTGCATCTGTATGCATACTCACCGATTCCCTTATCCATTAAAGAACACGTATAAGTAGTAATCAGATTGGGTGCTATGTGGGGTAAGCAATCTTAACGAGAAAAACTGTTTTTCTGGAACTTACGTCCTTTGAATGAAACCCCAGTTTTCCCTTCTGAAGGAATTATTGACTAGTTTTACAGGTAGTTAATTTGTACTTAACATTATTCAACTTCAAATATGGACTTTCAAGTTTGACTGGTGCACGGTCCATTGCCCGCAACAGACACGCAAACCCACCAATAGTGTGGATCTTAAAATCATAAAAAGAAGACACACTTGAAGAGAAATCTCTTTATAATTTTCATTTAAAAAATAAAATAGGTGAAACTTTAAAAGAGGAACATCCTATTCAAAATGAAATTTTAAAAGACACTTCCATGCTAAAAGTGAAAGTCTGGATGTGAGCCTCATGGAAGCTGCTAAGTAATAGAGAAAGAAACTTAATCTTTCACATTACTTGTATCTTTGCTTTCCTGGCTTGCATGACTGTTGGCATTTTTACTAGATTGATCTAAACCCTCAGTTTTATTTTCTACTTCCATAGCACTGCTATTCACAGGACTGTGGGAAGATTCTTCACCTATTTCTGCTTCCATTTTTATAATTAAATCATGTTCTTTATCTTCCACATCCATTTCTTCCTCTGTTTGTGTCAGCCTATGTTGAACTTCTTCCTCCGTTTTACTTTCCGATTCCTCCTCTTTCCTCTTTGCTTTAAACACTTCAACTCCCATCATCCTCAGGTAATGAAGTCTCTCATTCTTGGGCACAAAGGCACGGAGTGACGTCTTTCCTTGCCAACCACACAGCACTATAGGACACTGAAGATCATCAGGTTTTCTACAAACAAGCAGTTACATTTGGTCACCTATGGAAAAGTTAACCTTCAAAATTTAATTTTATAGCCATGCCCCAATAAATAAGTGCACAATCTTTAATAGCAAGTGCGTTTTATAAGTGTTTGTAGAATAGCCAGTACATTGGTCTCAACTTCAATATCTAAACAGGTACCTGCTTGTCTACCAGCAAGCAAGCAAAAAAAATAAAGCTCGATGCTATTAAATTTCTGCAACAGGCAAAATAATTTTCTGGTTCAGGTCTGAAAACGAACATAAGCAACAGTAAGATGAAATTTTACATAAAAAAAGTTCTCAAGAGCTTCCAATACTACTTTGTCAACAAAAATGAACAATGAACAAGTTTAACTACTTCTATTCCAAATGCTGGAGACTTCCAAGGAAACAAGCAAACAAAAATCCCATGCAGGGATAGTGTGGACCTCTGGTAGAACTACTAGCTCTCTTTTATAAAGCTAAATCCTACAATTGTTTTAAGAATACACAGGCAAGATAGCTTCTTTCCCTGTCATATTCTTTGTACCTGTCTGGCTTTACTGTTGATCTCTATGCCTCCACTTCTGTTTTTGCTGAATGAAAATAATTCTCATCCAAGATTTAAAATGGCATAAATGGAAAGCAACACTTCTACTTACTCAGGGTCTGGGTCGTACTTCAAAACTATACTCCCCATCGCTACAGGGAAAGGAGGTGGGAGGAACAAAAATAAAACAGATGCATTACTTGGTACAATGTTAAAATGATTGCAGTTTGAAAATGTTAAAGAAAACAAGGTTTTAGACAGCCACGCAGCACAAGGTGGTTAGCAGTTACCTACATCAGTACACTAAACTATAGACAATACTAGCTTTTTTCTTTCTTTTTTTTCTTTTTTTTTTTTAGAACAAAGTATTTATATAGTGAAAAAAGCACCTGTTAACTCTTCCCCCTCCCAAACCAAGAAATTAAAATACAAACCCACAGAGTGGATTAATTTACTCAGTGACTCTAGCAAGGAAGTTTTAATTAAGTAAAATGATCAGAAGAGTGTGCCAGCCTTTTCTACATCTTTAGAAAAATGGTTCTTCCCATTTTGTCTCATTGCACACTGAAGTATAAGGACCAGCAATGATTTGAAACTAAACCAACATAAACAGAAGACTGAAAATCAGTCTTAATTTCTTCAAGCATCCAGTGTAGAGGAAATAAGAATTTAAAGAGTAGACATTGCTCCTCATATTTAAGAAAATAAAATACGAATAACTATATTTGATACATAAAATCATGACAAACAATTGCAGATGACAGTTTCAGCTGGAGCGCTGACAAGCTTGGAGATCCCTATCATATATAAAAATCTTTGTTAATCAGCTATTTTAAATGCTGCCTCACAGCACTACTTCACACAAGTCACAAGTTTGGCAACTCTCTGGAGTTCTCTGGAGTTCATAAGCCTTAAAGTCTGTGATCAGAAATGCCTACAGTTTCTAGTAGCACACTGTGTTTCTGTAATGCTTATTTACCTAATTAACAAGTACATTTAAGATAAATTTAGTCATGTTTTTTAGGAAACCGTTTATGTGACAGGATTTTTATGGTCTTCCGCGCACTGTATAATAATCATTTTGTCATAGCGCAAATTAGAAGGCTTACCCATGTCTTTGACTTTCTTCTGTGTTTCACTGCTAAATTTACTTAAGAACGGATTTTCCTGGGTTAGCAGAATTTTAACATCTTCTATGCAGACGTTTATAATCCTTGCATGAATGAATGGGTACAGAGTATAAATTCCCTGTTTAATAAATAAATATTTCAAATGTAATCTGTACTTTTTGAAAAATGTTAAAAACATTACGTCCTTTAGCTAATATCAGAAAACAATTTTCACATTTTAAACCATACTGAAAAATGCAAATTGTCATTAATTTGATGAAGTTAATGCCAGCTGTGCTATAGGCTCTAGAGGAAACCAGTATCTCCTTTGAAAATACAATAATATGTAATTACCTCTTGTGCTAATCTGAACGCACATCCAAACTGTTCACCGTCACTGTTGCGAGACCAGACTTTTATCCCTGTGTTAATAACCTGCAAACAGCAAAGCCAATAAGCATCATTAAAGACTATAAAACCTGAATTATCACTCTGAACTTGGTTTTCAACTGTTTGACTAAAAGGATAATTCTGCTGTAACATTTGTTCATTTGCACTGGACCTTGAATTAAATTAATGTGAAAATTCATTCAAGGGAAAAAGGAATTTCCTCTATCAAAACACAGTTGTCTCTCAAGAGAAACACTTTTTATGTGCTGGAAACTGAACACTGTGAGGAAGTCTTAAAATGAGGGCAATGAACTATTAAGATCCAATTTTGAGTAAGAATTTTCTGGCAAAGTCAATCAAGGATGAGATTTTAAAAATGCACAAGTGCTAAATATTAGGCCACTATGTCCTTTGAGGTTCTCAAAGTCTCACTGCTTAATATATTGCACCAGTTTCTTAAAAATTTTTTTTGTCAGTTATGTAGCCATATCCCGCAAATGGGATAAAAGAATAATTATTTATC
>JAAGNO010025973.1:0-26044 GCA_033439905.1 Ceryle rudis
CACGTGGGCGCTGTGCCTCCTGAGCCCCGTTTTAAACGCGAGCCGGGGGACGAATCACTAAAAACAGGAGAAAACGCCGAGGTGCCTGTGACGCATCGACCGGGCGCTTTAATTACAGCCTTCAGCTGCCTCCCTAGATCTTGTTTCCTCCCTCGGGACCCCTGCCCCAGGTTTTCATCCCCGACATGCACTTGGGACGTTAGTACTCGGCTGTCACCTCCAGCGATTCGGGTCAGGTCCCGCACTAACAAAAGTCTCGTGGCGGTTCAGTACAGCCAGTCGATGCCTGGCCATTGAAGGCATGGGCTTTTCCTGATAGAAATCAATAAGGAAAATGTTTTTAAGCACAGAAACGCACAGTTGTAGAGCACGGTAAACGTCTCTCAAGCGCTGGTGCGCCCCGGATCTGGAAGTGGGGTGTGTTTCGGGCCAACAGAGGTTGCCCAGGGAGGTGGTTGAGGCCCCATCCCTGGAGACAGTCAAGGTGGGGCTCGATGAGGCTCTGAGCACCCTGCTCTAGCTGAGGATGTCCCTGCTCTCAGCAGGGGGGTTGGACCAGATGACCTCTGGAGGCCCCTTCCAGCCCGGCTCTTTCTGTGATTCTCTGAATAGTGCCTCTTCCAGTTGTACACAGATTCTCTGATCCTACATCTTACAGAAAAGCCAAGAGCTTGTCGTTACTTTTAAGGGTTGTCTTTTAACCCGGCTAACATTGGAAAGTACCAGGCGCGTCTGCGGTGCCTCTGAAATGTAACATGGCTTTTAAAAAAACATTTCAAACAGTGAAATGCTCATCAGGAAAGCAAATCTGCAACGTTTCCCCCAAGATCTTCACCTTCCTTACACCCCACCAAAGCCTACCTCCCGCTGCGTGCCTCTACACGCTCTTCATGAAGGGCCAGCATTAGTGGCAACAGCTCCACGTTAAGTTACGGTATTTTTAAGCCATCCGGCTGTGAGTGTAGTTGCTAACCTCTGACGTTCAGGTCCGGGGTCTGAACAGAACGATACATTTATAAATAGCTCTGCAGGTGGCAGTTTGATGTGACCCGGGAGGAATAAACCAGCTCCAGCCACCTCCCTGCTACTTCCTGGTACGAGCGCAGAGAAATCTCAGAGACAAAGTGGTGCAGGACGTGCGAGGGCGGATCAGCGAGGGTAACGTTTTCGTCCTCTCGTGGCGAATGCGTTGGGTTTTACTGATTTATATTGAGATACAGGCAGAAGCGAAGCGCTTGTTGTTTGTCGTGATTGCAACAAGCAGAAAACAGAATTGTGAGTTGAGGGAACCGGAACCTTCCCCCCTGAGATTCGCGGTGCGCCTCGGAAGAGGATGTCCCTTTTTCCAAGTGACAAGCCTGGAAAAGTGACCTCCTCTTCATCGTTTGATCCAAGAGGTGGCTGACTCGTTTAAACAAACCACGACTTGGATTTCTTTGGCCGCACGAGCAGCCCGGCGGAGAAACAGACTGTCCGAGCGTGCCGAATTCACCCGCTTGGATTCAGGAAGGGCGGGCGGGGGGCTGGATTTTACCCAGCGGGGCTGTTAGGGAGGAGTTGCCCTCTCTGTCCCGCTCCGGTGCGGCGTGAGGTTGGGAGACGGCATCGAAGGGTCAACTCGCCGCCGAGCGGGGGCCGCAGTAACGCTCCCTTCGGTGGTGTCACCGATCTGCATTTTAATACCGGGCTCCACCACTTAAACAATGCCGCCAGTGTCCGTTTCAGTCGTTAGGCTCGGGAAGGGCATTTGGAGCCGTGCAGTCTGGCTTCTGGCGAACGAAAGCAGCCGTATTATTTTATCGCTCCGCGTCGCGTTCTCGAGCCCGGCAGCAGGCGGAGTAGTTACAAAACGCCTCTTTTTGTTGGCAGAGGCGACAGGGCCTATCTGAGACTATTTGTTCCGTTTCTTTTATGGTGGTGACCTCTGCTCTGATCAAAGAGTTGCTCCTTCTAGTCCGGCAGCGTAGAACAACTCGTTTTCCTCCGTTTCCAGAACAATCCTACCTGCTCTCCCTACCACCTTACTCATCTGAGCTGTAGAGAAGTTGGTGTCAGGTTCACAGGCCTCATTTTTGTCCTGGGCAGAAGCTGCTAGCAGAAGTCAGCTCTCCCTCTTGCGAGGCTTTCAACGAGCGCTGTATGCTTTAGAAACCCAAAATAAAACATTCTTCCCGATACCATCATAATCAAGATGGGCTTGTAAGGAAAGAGAAAATAATTCAGCTAATTTTTTTTTTTTTTTGCGGCTCTGTTTCTATATGGGTGCGTGGCCCAAAGGTGGGCTTCCTGTTCGCAGGGGAGGGGGTTCCGTAGCAAGAGAAAGTCAGTACGGGCCCTATTCCAAGAAGTCATACCTAACAAATCCATTTTCTTTGATAAATTTCAGCCATTTAGGTTTGTTGCTAGCACAGAGCTGCAGGAGATCTTGACAATAATAATAATAATCCTCCAGTTACTCCTTTCATCCGCGACTCGTGCATTCATTCAACTCCCAGTTATCGATCCGTCCACCCAACGCTATGAATGGTGGGAAAACCTAAGGGTTGAATTCAGGGAATGCTTTCAGGAGCTGTCTTGCGTGTGCCAGCGGCTTAAGAATAAGTTCCGTGGGACAACTCACCCGTTGAAGCCCACACTGTGCTGGAAATAGCTGCATAGCTCTGCTTTCAGTTTCATCTCTAACTGCAGGAAGCGGTGTCATCGTCGAAGTCTGGGCACAGGGATGTATTAGTTATTTTAAACATAAGTAATAACCTTGAAGGTGTTTGGCAGCTATGCGGCTACTGCCGTGCGAGGCGGAGGGAGAGGAGGAAAACAACGCAAACGTCTCTGCGTTCGGAGAGACGCTGTTTTCTGTGATAGGCATGTGATGGTTCGTCTAAACCCCTCCATTTTCATTACTGTAAATTACACGTGGGAAAGAATGAGTAAAAAATTGGCTTATGCAGCCAGGGCATTTACCTTACATTTGTTCAAGACCTGTACTTCTCCATTACAGCAAGTTTCCTGCGAACGTCTCCGCTAGCGTGACCTTGCGAGTAAAGAAAAGAAAGAAAATCCAGAGAGAGGGAGGATTCCACAGGAGCGCTGCCAGCCTGAAGAACTGCCGGGAGGTGGAGCAGCCCTGTTCATCGAGGGACAGCGCTTCTATATGTGCAGAAGGTAAATCATTTACGTTCATGCTAACGCTCAAATACGGCCAGGATGAAGGCCCCAGGGCTGGCTTCTGCCTGCGTTTGGCACGGTAAGGCAGGCGATTGGGCCGTGGGCTACGCTGAGCCGTCATCAGCGTCTGAAATACGGATACATCCCGCTGGCGTGCCTCAAACATTACTTGTATTCCATCTCAGGTACTGATACGATGTGTTCTAACCCTAAACTTCTCCTCGCTCCTTCGTGATGTCACCACTCGAAGCCACCCGCCAGGTCTCAAGGAGCGATCGCAGTCGCATTCACCCACCCGCAAAACGTCAACCTCTAGAGGGGCGTTTGAACCCGGGGCGTTTGAACCCGGGGCGTTTTAACCCGGGGCGTTTGTGGGAACCCAGTGGGAGTGCTGGAGACTTTGAACAGCACGGGGACATTCTGGTTCGGGCCTGGGATGTGACGGCGTCCACCGGCACACTTGGAGGTGGTTTGGAGAGTTTAATGGGGCTTGCTCGCTGCTGCTCCTGGTGTGCTTTACAAACTGGTCACTGTTCTGTACACCCCTCTTTAGTACCAGAACTCTGAAGGGATGATTACCTGACGCGTGACCTACAGCATTAAGCTAGAAAAACATTTATCCTGTAATATATTTAGTACCTGGGGAGTCCATATCTTATTTAAGAAAGGGCTTAAGCACTTGGAATCCTAGAAGTTAGTAGGACCCGGTGAGACTTCCATGTTTACGTGCACAAATGATGTCTGAAAATAGATTTCAGGTTCCTATTTTGCTTCACGTGCTTTCAAAATGTTTACCCTTCGCGAGTATAAAATTGAAAAATAGCCTGGTGATTTGAGGCAAACAGCATCTGGGGGAGAGTCTGCATTAATTCCCCATTCCCTGCAAGTGCTCTCGAAGACAAAAATAAAAGCCGGACCAAACATAAGACCGTGCATTTTATACATAATGAATCTGCACCCAAAACTGAAGGAGGCCTCTCAAGCCGAAGCCACCTGAGTTAGAGTATCAGAGTTTACTTGGTCCAAGCCATGTTTTCTTCTTTGGGTTGTTTCTTTTTATTCCTGACGCTGGAGGTAGCATCACCTGTGGACTGCACAAAAATCTGCTAGCAGGTTAAACATTTCTTACATTTTATGTTTGGCTTGAGACCTGCCGGTCCATAATGATAATTTCTATAGTAACCGCTTTTTAAGTAAACAACTGATTAGTTCTGAAATTAGCCCTTGAAACTGCTCCTCTTTGTGCTTGAGCTGCTGGGAGAACGTAATGCCAGCAGCCTTCTGCTGGTACGCAGAACAACAAGGCACGAGCTGTCGCTTTTTCTCTCTTCATACAAAGCACACCTAGAAAATATTTCTACTACCAGTGCAGTTATCTCTGGACACGAAAGGGGGTGAGAATCCCCATGGAAAACGTTTAAGACCTCGGTTCCAGTTGTCCTGCTTTGAGTGAGAAGAGAACTAGAAGGCAACGTGAGAAATTTCTCTGGTATCTCCAAAAGGTAGCTGAAGGGGAAGCAAATCATTCTTCTGCAGAGTTCAGTCGATAACTAGAAAAAATTGTCCGAAAGCCCTCAATGGTCTAAAATTATCTAACCCCCCAGGATCCCGGGCTCCCTCTGTTTGTCGGAACAGGACCTTCCCTACCTTGTTTACTGTGTGCTGCTCACTGGCTCGCGTCATTCACCATTTTGTCTTCAACCCATTTCTTCTGGACAGCTCTATGTTGCCGATTCCCTGTCGCCTGTTCTGGGGGGAGGTTGGGATCTAGCTTTGGAAAGGAAAGAGTAAAGATCAATCTTTCTGTTACTTCCATTTGACACAGCAGGTGGAGCTAGAAGCTGGCAATCCGTCCTCATCTCAAACTAGGCAGAATCGAGGGCCACGACTGACAAATTGTTACTCTTCCCAGCATTCTGCAAACAAAATTTTACTAAAGCATTTGACTCTTAAACACGTCTGTCCAAACCGATCTATTTTCCCATTCAACGGTAAATCTAAACCACGCTTTCTTTTGGTCATTTATTTCCAGCAGGCTACATGGGATTTCTTTTCTTGTGTGATGTTTACAGTGCCGCTGAGTTTAATACCAGCTGATTACAAAGTTAGCTGCCGCCTGGCATCGCTTCGTGGCCCCGAATTAGCGTCCTTTTCAATAAGCATTTCCCATACGTGGGAGGAAAGATGCCGACGGGGTGAATTTTCATTTTGTCACCCGTCTTTCTCTTGTTTTCTCATTCCTGCGCCTGAATTCAGTGCTGTTTCTGAATGAGGGAGCACCACTGGGCCAGCGCTTGAGCGGAGGGCCGCAGGAAGTCAAAATACACCTTCTCCTTTAGATGTGTGGTGAGCGAGCTTCTGAGCGTGTTGGAAAAGGTAAAACTTTCTCTGCCCACGGGAAAAGGGCAAAGAACGCTTTCCTCCGCGTTGCGGTGCCAAGCCGTGCAGCAGAGTTTTGCCAGCGGCAGGTGGCACACTTCTCCCGCCCGAGGGCTTGGAAAAGGCTTGTGCATGGCAGTCAAGACTCGTTCTTCTCGAATGCTGGTACCTGTTTGGTCCTGGACGCACAGGAGCTTTCTCTGCCAGGGCTCCCTTTAGGCTTGAACATCGCTTTTAATCTCCGTATAACCTGAGACAGACCTGCTTTTTGCTGCCCATCCTTGGACCTTCTGCATTTACATCAGAGCCCCTCCCAGCCTGTGCTTTTCCCACAGCTCCCTGCAACAGCCCCTGCACCCCTTATCGCCGTTCCATCCACACCTAGTCTTCACCTGCTGCTCGGCCTCGCACACGGCGGGTAATTAAACCCGTATTAATTCTCTGCTGGGCGGCATGGACGTTTCCCACGCTTCCGCTAAGGGGGCTAAAAATATTTGTGTGATTTGGTGTGAAATAACTTCCTTCAAACATTGTAGAGTCGGTACGGAAAGATCCGAGATACGCTGTCTCTTGGCAGCTGTGGATGTTAAACTCCTAGTTACCAAAACCAGGGCCTAAGAAAAAGAACAGCATCCCAGTGGTATCCACCTGAGTAAAATAAGCAGCTTCCGCACCAGCGATGCTAACCGGCGTCTCTGCTGCAGCTTAACCTTCTATACATTGTCGACCAATGCTTGAATATACTCCCAAATCCTGCTCTGAGAACCTGATAACCTTCCTGAGTTGTCAGAGAGCGACTTAGGCAACATCGGTGCCCAGTAGACAGGAGCCTCTGATTTGTGTCATTTAAATCTCTCCTTGCCCAACCTAAAGCGCAATTACGTGCTGAAAGGAGGAAGGCAGCACTAGATTTTGCTTTCAGAAGTGTTAGTAGATGGATTGCCTACTCGATAACCAGGAATCCAGTAAAATAGTCATCTTTTCTTTGGAAAAAAAAAAATAAAATCGTAAACCGCACAGAAATGCCTTGGGAAGCTTAGTCTCAACTTCACCTCCTCCACGCGATAATGTTTAGCCCCGCTGTTACATCCTTCTGTATGGAATTTTATGACCATGTTGATTACGAAGTTTTCCTTTCGTGGGTGGCAAGATAAAGTGACCTAAAGCCCATGTCAGTGGAGTTTTTGTTCGTTGACAGACGGTACAACAATGGTGTGGTTTTTTTCCCGGGAGCAGAAAAATTCAGTGCAAGTTTTCATGAACAAATGGCATGAGGACCGAAAGGAATGCATGCTATCAGTAAAACACTCGTGGTTACTAGCCAAGGGCTTCCCCATCTGTTGTGCTAAACCCACGACAGCTACAGATCTTTTATCGGGTCCGGGTCTGTAGGTATTAAACCAGAAAAAGCCATTCTTCAGTCTCCTCAGAGACGATATCTTAATTTTCGAAGCAGACCTGGTGACAAACTGGTATCTTTTTTGTGCTCTTGAGCTGATCCTTGGTTCAAATGGCCATGTTTTTAACGGAGGGTCTGTTTACAGGATGGCTTATCGCTCACAACAGACTAGCGCGTGAGATCAGGTGCCTTCCAAAGCAGTTCCGTTTTGCTGGTGCGGTTCACGTCGCATTTGCCTCGATTCAGTTTCACGGGATGGTGGGGTGAGACTGAAACGTATTTTGTTCTGCTTTCTGTTCGTGGGAATGGCGTCGAACGTTCTGAGCGTTGAGCGTTCCCAGAATGATGGATCCTGCGCTTTCCCTCTGCAGGGTTTTAACTGAAACCACACTTCCTCGTGCACATCCAGTTTTGCTTACGGCGTGTCTCTTTTTATACAGATTTTCTGACAAATGAAATACACAAGCAACGTGAGGCTCGGTCTTTTTAAGACATACTGAACTTGGTATGTTTCCCAGTGTAAGATCTCCAGGAATTATATTAACCATCTTTTGGGTGACTCTTTCAATCCTTCCAAGTTTTGAGGTTTTTGTCCTTCTGGTTGTCAGGAGAAATTCAACACTGAGATTTGCATTGATAACTTGGAAGATGTGGAGCTGGGAGTGGGCTTCCACGTCCGAGAGTGTCACTGGGATGAACGCAGTCTCATCTGCGCGGTCCTGGAAGCCTGAAAAGGAATATGCTAATCACTCTAGAAGGCTAAGTCTGCCACAAATAGCCGGTCCTGGTCTCTGAGAAGAGAGATGAGGTCAGGCGTAGTAGCTGGACTCTGTCATTCCTCGTCCGACGAATGGGCGTTTGTCCGCGTAGGCCATCGCTGCTTCCAGGGCACCAGTGTTGTAGCCTGTTAATTTGTTTTGAATTTTTATTGGACCTAGGCCGGGGTTAGCAGATTAAACGAGGTTTGTCATTTGGAAGGTTTGAGCATTGTAAACTTTCACTCTGTCTCGAACCGCTTCGGTTGTAGATGACAAAACACCATCCCTGGGGACAACGAATGAATTCAGAAGGGCAGGTTCCCCTGGATTCGGTGCTGCCAGAGCTCAGACTCCTCTTGGGAGTTTTACTGTGGCCTTCGGTAGGAGCGAAGGTGTGCTGGTGGTATTTCTGATCAGGCAACCGTTAGGACATAAATAGGTCTACCTGTTTATTGCACATTTTTCACGAGAGATGTCAATTAGTTGAATCCAAAATGTTTCCCTGGAAACGTCAGAGTTCCGATAAACTTTCATGAGACCCAGAGTTATGTTTGCTAGAGAGCTGTACTGGCTCTAAGAAACCTGCAGGGAGGCAGGCCCTCTGCTTCTAGGCTCTCTAGCTTTGGGGCACCCAGACAAGCAAGGCAAGAACCTCAGTGCGCTGGGATGCCAAAGCGTCCCTCCCGGACCCCTTCCAGTGCTGACAGCAAGGAGACTACAGTGCTCAGCCTCAGAGCACAACCTCGGAGACCCCGTGAGACTCGTGCTGACGTCAGGCTCTCAACATTTTCAGGCTTCCCGTTATTATGCCACGAGCTGAGTCCTAGGTCTCGGCCGAGCACTAGGCTCTCCGCTCTGTCAGTAGCCACCGGGAGAAATGGGGTTCAATGCATAATTTCCACAGCTTCCAGCTTCCCTTCCCAGGGAGAATCTAGCAGCCTTAGGCCACCCTGGCATGGAAAATACTTCTTTAGGCACCAGAGGCAGATACACAGATCGAGGAATCTGTGTAGCTCTTTATGAACAGGGGCAGGGGGATCCCCCCCCCCGTTGCCATGAGTGACACAGGGCAGGATTCCTCTCTAAATCAAGCACCAGCTTGTGGTTAGATGACGTGTCCTTCACTCCATGGCTACATTGCCTAGATGTATTCTCTCTTTGCAGTTGAGAACAGCTCATTGTATTGTAGACACCTGAAGCTTAGTGAGATGAATCCCACTTTGTTTTTCCAGCACTCGTGGTCAAAAAACACCTGAAACCTCAGTTCACTTCAGAGTGCCGGAGCCAGATAAGGGCAGTTCGACATTCATTCTTACCACTTAATTCCACGAGTTATTTTTGATACCTCCAAGTAGATGAAGAATATGCTCGTCTGGCAATACTGAACCACCGCTGCTATCAGAGTAAAAGGCATCTGAATGGAAAGCGAGTGTCAAGGACTGTCAGCAGGGGTTGGAGGGCAATGCAGAGGAATGGCCTAGCGAGTATAGCCACCGGCCAATTGATCCAAAGGACAACACTAAAAGCTTCATGTGCAAAGAGTTTGTTAATATTTCTTTTCGGGACTTGAGAAAGATTCTCGGGTTAGCATTAAAGTGAAAAATAATTAAAAAAAACCCCAAACAAACAAACAAAACCAACAACACAGCTATTCAGGCTTTGCAAAGCCACGCAATCTATCTGGTGCCTCTTTTGAATTCCTTTGATCTCACTGTCTGGACCAATCCTTTTGTTCCGGATTGAAGAGAACCACAGGAATCATACGATCGTGGCTAAGCTTTATCACATTTTTTTTGGTCTCGGATGAAATTGTTCCGATTCTCAGAGGAAGCTCTCTTCTAAAATCAGGTCTTTCTGAAGGCTCTCAAATTAGGTACCCCAAATCACTCGTCTCCTTTGAAAATCGCAGTCTGCAAGCACTACTCTAAAGAAACAAACCAACCAAGCAACGGTTCCTCGCTTTCATGCTATTTTTCAGTCACTGCCTTAACACTGGGAACCCCAGGTTTCCAGTACTACACGCTATCTTGTAACAAGCACAGCTAAAGGAGAACCTTTGAAAGGAAACAGCGGCCAGAAGACAGACAATGTTTTGTTGCTGCTGCTGCTGCAAATCAACTTCTCTTCTAAGAGACTGTTACATGCTGGTGATACGATTGGGAGTTGGACTCACGGTTAAGGTAGCACTGGACCTGAAATTACAAGCCAGATATCACCTAATAGATGTGGTCTGCTTGAATGCTGCTTGGAAAGCTTCTAGCTGTTAAAAGCATTGATTGGTTTAGACAGGAAAGTACACACGCTTAGGTTTGACTAATTGAACTTTGCTTCTGAGGCTGAGACTAAAACTGTCGAAATATTTCACTGCGGTTTTGGATTTCACCCGCCGGGGACAGGAAGCTCCACAGGTAATTTGTGGGGCCTCAGAATTCCTGATAGCAGAATAATATCCAGAAGTGGCTTAGCTTCTTATGTCAGCGAGTAAATGACGGTGCCAACTTTCCCAGTTTCTTCGTTCGGAGCGGAACAGGCTCAGTCCGGGCTGCGGCAGGCCTGCTTGGCGCGCTGCAGAGCTCCGGGCCCCCTCCTTCCCACTCATCCTTACCCCTCTGCTCTCCGAATTTCAGAGCTCCCCGCTGTGGTGCCAGGAGGTGTCTCCTACCTCTGTCCCGATACTGGCTTTGAGGAAACTGAAAAGCCCGGTTCTGATAGGAGCGCTAAAAGGAGCAATATTTCTCAAGAGAACTGTGCTGTAACTTTGTTCGGTATATACAGGACCGAAAGAACTCCTCCCTCCGCGTTCCTCTGTCTCTCTTGCGCTACAAACATTCCTCCAGCGACGAGGACCTTCAAATGGCTCTGCAGACTTCTCCTGTTAAGGTACCAAGGTCAGGCCCTGGCTCTTAGCTAAAGAAATTCCCGGACTCTTAACTAAAGAAATTCTGAAGGCAGGATATTTGAGGCTGAAAAAGCCACTCCTGCTCCGGGCCTTCACTTAAAATAATCATCTTTCCATTTTTCAAAGTTGTGAGGGCTTTACCTTCGGGGATTGCTTACTCAGGAATGGAGGAAGGAGCGAGAACGGGATCGCTCTCTTTTCCTCCTTAATGCTTGACCGCATACGAGTTGCCTTAAATAGATAAACGAGTATCTTCCCAGGAAACAAACCAACAGAAAAATAATGCAGAGGCCACAATAGAAAAACCAGCACAAAAATCAGTGAACAATTATAGCAGTAACAGATTCTGTTTCTATGGAGATGGGCATGAAAGAGAAAAATATTTATCAGCTCTGCAGTTCTTAGCCCAGAATGGGAAAACTGTAAGCTGACGATGAAACTAAATGAAAAATAGGACAAAGGAAGAGTGTCAGCGCTGCTGAGGGGCAGGGGCCGCCAGCGGTGCAGTGACATCTGGGTGTGTCAGCTGCAGAATGGGAGAGTCGCTGTAAAATCTCGGAAGTTTCCCAGAAGTCCTACAGCCTCACTAGATGTGAAGCAATTTTTTTTCAACGCCGGAGCAAATTCAGTGGGTCCCAAAATCATTAGTACATTTTTGACACACTCTTCTTTTAGCAACTACACCTGCTTACGCTTAACAAAACAGCTTGTAGCCGTGTAGTTTATAAACTGGAGGTCGCAGATCGATGCCTTAAAGGACTTCAGAACAAAAAAACCCCTCCATACTTTTCCTGCCATTCCTCACAGGTTTTCAATATCTCTTCCATTGCTAAGCCTGAAGCACATCGAGCCCAGGAAAGAAGTATTAGCGATCTGTTGCCAAACAAAAGCTTTCAGCTTTGGCTCTTTTGACTCGACGGTGTTCACTGAATGGTTCTTCTATACTGCCAAAGACCGTCAAGCCACAGTTGACTGCAGTTGCATTTTTCCGGGCACGGGTCCAGCGACAATTTCTTAGAGGTTGACTACCATTTATTAGCTATCAGAAACCAAACAGCCACGGCGGAGGCAGGCTGGTGAAAAGGATGAACCGCAGAGGCTCTTGGAATTCTCAGAGAGCTTGGAGCAGATCCGTTAGGATCATTAGAAAGAGGTGAAGTAGCACACAGCTAAACTACAGCATGACCAGAACAGATGCGGCAGTGGTTTATCAGACATAAAGACACATGGAAAATATATTAAAATCGGTGGGAAAGGAAGCACAGAAACAAACCCAGAGTTTAAATCCATGCTTTGTGCACTACTGAGAAAGCGCACTAATGAAACATCTCTAGCTCCACGTATATCAGCTACGCCAGGTGGTTTTGAACAGCACCTTAAAGGAGGATGCGAGCAGCCACTGGCAAGACGAGCTTCCGTGGAGATACGATATCAACGGCAGAAATGCTTGGATCCTAAACCTGAGAAAGAACACAGGCTGCAAAGCTCAGGCAGCAGCATGGAAATTGGAAAGCGAGTGCCAAAAAGTTTCTAGGGCACAAGTGAACGTACTGGATTCCAAAGGCCTCCAGAGAATTATGTAAGAGAAAGAAAAAAAGCTCACCACCGACAGTTGTATCGCGAAACAAACATCAGTCACACCACTGCAGCAATTTCAATTCCAGATAGCCTATCAAAGAAATAGATCAAAAACACTGAAGCAAAGGGCTCCTTCTGGTCAGGACTTTGTCAAGTCAGTAATGCCGCACTTAGGATAATCGTTTCCTGCATCTAATTTGTAATTAGAGGTGCACTTCACTCCTACCAAAACATCACTCTGAGGTTTTCCTGAGGGACTTTATAACTAGAAATGGAGTGACACGATCAAGCCGGTACCTCATCTACTTTGCCAATTACCTTCTTGTATTGACAGGAAGGGGGGGGGGGAGGAAAAAAGTCACGGAGATGTGGAAAAAAGAGACCGGTTCTGAGAAGTCGCAGAATTTACCAGCTGATAGCCCTCACAAAACACTGAGGGCTGCGTATCTGGGTGGATTCGAGCACTTCGGTGCATTCTAGAGGAGGCAGTATGAAACGCCCTCAGTCGGCGAGACGTTACCTCACAAGGAAAACCAAAATGTTTTGGCGCTTGCTGCCGAAGGAGGATAATTGGCAGCTGTTGCTTGATAAAGGGAACAGCGGCAGCGCTGCATCGTGGCGTCGGCGAGGCAGGTTGATAGGGGTGGTAGAATGCCCTAAGGATCGAGCGTTATGGGATTGGAAAAGCAGGACACTGGCAGGGCTCAAACGCTTCAGAGATCAGTGTTGAAAAGGAGAATATTTTGGGCGTTAAGGCAGCAGAGCGAGAAGGGCGGCGAGGTACGAACTCACTCCGGTCTCTGGCTTAGCATCAGAACGACGGATGTGCCCAGAAGATGCGGCCTGTTGTGCAATGCTGTTACCTACACCTGAGCAGGTGTCTACCTGTTCTGCTACAGCAGTCAAACCCTTTCCAAGTTTATGTTTGCTCATCCGATGGCCCTTCTTGCTCATTTTATATCTGTGAGTCCATCGCTGTTCAAATAAAAGGCGTGTATCTGTTGGAGATGTTTGCCTTGTTTTGCGCGGGAGCCAAACATCGGTGATAAGAATAGCAAACAAAGCACCAGAGGAGGGAAAAAGTGGTACCCGAGCGCGCGGCCAGAGCCACAGACACATAGAGGTATACTGATAGTTACAGATATTTGAAAAATGAGCCACTGTCCAACAGAAAATAAATAAATAACATTTAAGCCTCATGTCCGTAGGCACAGGCGACACCTTTTTCAGCTTTAGCTCGCCTCCACCCGCAGACAGCGGGGAAGGGAAGTTACGTTCTTTTTGCTGGTTCCACCCGCTTTGGCAGAAGGTTATTTTTTATATGGAGGAATTAAAACCAATAGCTCTTTGGCTGCCCTCTTTCCTGTCATCATTAGTTATGCAAAAAGCCGAAGGAAAACAAAGAACAAAACCACCTCCAGAACAGAACTGGGGTTACCCGGCTTGAGTTGCGATGCCCGGCACGTGAACACCTCCAGGTTGGGTGTATATCTCGCGCTCCAGCCACCCAAACAAAACTTTTAGCCTTTAAAACAAAGAAGCGGCAGCAGTAGGTAGAATTGAGGGCCGCAAATTTAGAAGGTTACTAATAGTCTTTGGGTTTTGAGAAATCGCTTTGAGAAGAACTTACTTTGCAAAAGTACCCTGGCAAAAGTTCCTGCGACGATAGATCAAATGGATTACTCGAAAGCCTCATGCAACTTTAGTACGTTCTGGTCCACATACGCATCACTTTTAGTAGGAACTTTCGTCCCGGTGACATACGAACAGCTTTCCCTTCAACTTCTAAAGGCCTTCCAGTCTCCTGCAGCGTCCTTCGCCTGGAAGCCACCTGAGCACTGAGGTGAACACGTGGGGTTTTTCTGATAAAGGAAGTGGTGCGGTAAAATTCATGGTTCAGGAATTCCTGAAGAGCTATGGCTCTGCTGGGGCATCTCTTCGTGCTTACCCACCGTGTTGCACGCCGCGTAAGAGCGCCCACGTCAGTTACTGTTGGAGTTACCCTCCTTTGGACCCCCACATCTGAAATCACACGGGTTACCACCTGTAACTTTAGACGTAAACGCACCTGACAATGCATTCATCTTCAAATGCAATTGATGCCTTCCTTGCTGAACAGCAGGACAACTTTGTTGAGCGCGTATTCGACTCAGCATGGAAGAATTGAGTAACAGGAAGCTCAGAATAATATTTAATATTGTTAAACAAACACCAGCACGGAGTTCAGCTCTCTTTCAGCGGTTATATGAAACGTTGGCATAAAGTACAGGACAGACAACAGAAGATATCTAGAAATAAACATGGACCCTGTATTACAAACTTACATATTAACTCTAGGGGAGCAGGAGCGTTCTTGCTAGCGCTGCACAAAGCTGCAGGGGAAAATTCCAGATAGCTTTCAAGACGCAGCATTACTTATCGAGACTTTTTCCTTCTGCTAAATGTCAGCGTTAACAGAAAATACTTTCCCCCCCCTGGTCCTTAGCTGTGATTTTCTTAAGCCCCTGTCTCCACCATTCCACCTCTCACCGTTCTCATCGATGCAAAGCGCGTGCGGAAGTTTCTAAACTCAGAATGCTGATGTCAGTGGTTTAAGAGACCGTGCAAAAAAAAAAAAAAAAATAAAGAAGTAAATAAAACACGCTCGGTGGTCTTCAGCAGTTCTCAGTGTTACAGGTTAATGAGAAGGCTCCTGTGTTAGCGATGGGTTCTTCTTTGATGGAGGGATATGGTCTGTAAACCCAATTACAGACCGAAGTGTTTAACCAGCTTTTCCCTGGGATTTTGTGAGGCTACAGCAGCGCAGGTCCAAAAGGTCCAGACTGTTCCTTGTAATTCCCATAATGCTCCAGAAATCTGGGATTTCGCTGTAACCGCCTGGTAATAATCCCTATTTTTAACATTATGACAAAACCAGGGTGCTTTTCTACAACTTTGGCCTCCCCCCGCTATCCTTCACCTAAGAGTTACCCAAATAGCCTTTAATTCCCAAAATAGAGCCTTCTTCCTTTAAATCACTAACAAAAATGATGGGTTTCACCTACAAAGACGCCGGGAGGAGACTTGGGAAGGTGCAAACCATTTCTGCTAAAGGAGCAGCTAGTCCATGTTTCACTGTGCCACACTGCTGTTTAAGCTCATCTGACTTTCATGGGGTTATTCACAGAGAGCAGAACGGTCTTTCTGAAAGGCAAGAGGCTTTGCCGGGATGTTTTTCTACGTGAAAATTGCCTGCAAATATTTTATGGTTAGACACCTCTTTTGGTTTATTTAAAACAATGTTTAAAAACCTAAGTTCAGAAACAAGTGATGCCTTTTTTTTTGTCGTTTTTCTCTTAATTATTTTGTCAAATCTCCAGAAAAAATGGCAATAGAATTCTTCACCCTACTCCCAGGAGGAATAATACAGAGTTGCGGTAGCATCGCCCACTCGAGAAGAACAGAGAGGCCAAGGGAACCTCTAGGACCAAGGAGGCGTTAGAAGCCCTCGCTCCGAGCTCTACCAGGTGGGTACTCACAGCATTAAATCGTCCGCATTAAATCGTTCCGCGCGGGAGCTACACGCGTTGTGAGATTCGGATTCCTTGGTACCACTTTTACCTTCTTTTTCTTTAAGATTTCGGAAGCCAATTGGAACTGGAGGTGGCGTTTACCTGCATCTCCATGCTCATCGCTGGATTTACCAGCCCGTGGGTTTGGTACCAGAGCCTAGATGGGCCTTCTCATCCTTGTCAAGGGATTTAAAATTCATTTCTCTAATGAGGAGCGGGAATGTGGACCGAGTCCTGTCTGGGTGAACCGCTACTGTACAATATCAACCTGCTTTGCTTTTGAACAAATACTAGAGAAAAAAAAACCCCAAAATCCAGCATGGCTGTAGGTTTAGACTTGATGACTTTTATGTCTGATGCCTTGAACTCCTTGTTTGTCATTTGATAAGGAAATTTACGCAAAACTTTATCTATTTGGGTGCTGGAAGGTTTGACCTTTTTGGGACAAAAAGGCCCAGAGTCACACATAATATCAAATTCATTTTTGGCAAGGACAGACCGAGTTTTGTAATCTTCTTCAGACCAAATGGAAATCTCCCACTGCCAGCTCCGTGGTTAATATTTTACAGACACGGGTAGGAAAGGGTATATAAGCAAATGCTTTCCCTGCAATCTTCCTAGCATTTCTAATCAATTTAGCCCACATCATAATTGCAATCATGAAGTGGGTAACATTAATTTCATTTATTTTCCTCTTAAATTCTGCCAGATCCTGGAACCTGCAAAGAGTTGCCCGAGACACAGGTAAGAAAGGACTAACCGGTTGTCTTTGCAGTCTTTGTCTTAACGGTGTTTTACTAACAGCGCTTGCAAGCCTGATCTGAAGAGAACAGAAAAAATTTGATTGACTTGAAAAAAACCTAAATAAATAAACTGTGAGGAGAGGGGCAGAACTCTCAGGACAATTTAACTCGACAGGGCGAGTAAGTTTGGTGACGTCGCTCTGCAAGATCAGCGTAGCGCATGAGCAGATTGGGGGTTATTCAGCATCTGTTACTTTCCAGAGCGGAGGAAGCGGATGCGTTGTGCTTTGGGAAGGGCCATCTTTTCATAAGCAAGCTCCTCATCAACCAAAGGCAACAGCTTTCACACAAATAGGTCAAAAATCCGCACCTCAGCCTGGCCTATAAGGCAGCTAGTCAAAAACTCCTCACTGTCTCATTTCTCTCTGTAGTATAAAACTTGGCCACACAAATATTTCTGCAGGCAGTGCTAGAAATGTTTCCACGGGTATTGTTGATTTTAGTCCGAGGCATGAAAATACCCACGTTTAACAAAACTGAGTTTCCAAGAGCTGTCTGGAAACACCCGTGAACAGCAGCAAAGCAAACAAATCCTTAAATTCTATTTTTCTGCACCGAAACCCTTGCTCTCCAAGCAGGTGTAGTCCATGAGGTAAAGGAATTACTCTTCCTGTTTTCTAAATGCTCCCAAATGGTATTTCTAGAACAAAATTACAGCCCCATTCTTGCTCATCCATTAGTGTGGCCAGATGTGTTGGGAAAAATCTCGTGGGAGTCTTCTCAGCCAGAGGGAGGTGTCCCTGCAACCTGTAGTTGTTACCATCAGGACCAAGTGCAGGGATTTACCTGCTTTCCCTTCACGAGGGACACGGACGACATACGCCGGGTGGAACGAGAATATGGATCTGCAGAGTTAAAAGCTCCCTGTTCAGAAAGGGAAAATTCTGCTGCCGCTCGCTCTGCTCAAACTGCAGCTGCGTTCCGTTCTTTGTAGCGTAGACAGGGTAACGCCGTTGGCTACGCAAAGGACACGTTGGCTACCCCTTTGTAGTATGCTACGGCAGTCATTGGGAATATTTGAATTAAGTATGTGCTCACAGAGGTAAATACTGGATTAGAATCCTACAAGTCCCACGCTCGGGTGCCTTCAGAAAGATGAGCATGTGCAAGAGCCCAGTATCCAGCACAGCCAACGTGACAGTTTCCTTTGTTTTCCTTCCTAGAGCACAAGAGTGAGATTGCCCATCGCTACAATGATTTGAAAGAAGAGACGTTCAAGGCAGTGTAAGTGAATGTTCAGCTTACCTTTACTGATTGTTTTCCTTCTCTGTTGCTATGGGACAAAAAAGGGAAATGAGACCACGCTGTGAGCTAGTGAAGAGTGTCTATATCTCACTGAAGCACGGCATTGGGTTAGCCTTCTTACTGTCAGCGTACAGATATATTAAGACCTGCAGAAGTCACAGTGCCTTTCTTGCTCTCTGAGAAAAGAACTCCCTGCAAACCTCATAAGAAAACCAGTGTTCCCTATGCGAACAGAAACCAGGCACGAGTAACACAGTTTGGATAACCTTAGGATGGAGAGGGGTTGCGCTGGATTGAGGCATTACCAAAAAAACCCAACCCCCCCAAAACAAACCACCCCCCTCAAAAAGCAAACCTGCGACAGGTTTTCTGAGACGACTCAAATGATTTTCTTTTGACACTGGTTTGGGGAAAGCAAAGGGCCCCGACGGGAACAGAACTACTTCTGGAAGAAGGCAGCCTGAAGACCATCATGTGTTACAAATGATGGCAAAAACCAGCTCAGTTTATGGCATTTTGAAATACACTGGTAAAAGTGGCAGACAACTCAAACTGCAGTCTTGTCTGGTTTGTTTCTTTGCTTCTCAGTCAAGACTTGGGAGGTAAGGTTAAAAACATTTCTGAGAAAGGAGGTGAGAAGAAGTAGGATACGGGCTCTGGTACCGTGCTCTTCACGATACTCTGTTTGCACACGTCCTTTGAATAAACAATTTTGAACCTTTGAAAAGGTTGGCTGTTGAGTTTCTTATCTCCCTGTTCCAAAATGCGCTTTCTGTTTCAGTACCATGATCACATTCGCCCAGTACCTCCAGAGGTGTTCTTACGAAGGACTGTCTAAGCTGGTGAAGGATGTAGTTGATCTGGCGCAGAAGTGCGCGGCCAACGAGGATGCTCCCGAGTGCGCAAAACCACTGGTAGGCAGTGAATCCTTTGGGATTGTGTCTCCTCCTTCTGTGCAGCTATCCCAGAACCGCCCTCGCCGAGGATTTATACCTGATCCTTTCGGGTGTTGCCGTTGCCATTTGCCAACGCTCAGATTTTAGTGCCGAAACAACTTGGTTCTGTCAGGTTCTCAAACTTAAACTTCCAGAAGTGCCTAAATGATCTGTGGAGCCACGTATTGGAGCCCAGACACCACACTTGGGCACATCAAGTGTAGCATAAACGTTAACCCTTAGTGCGTATACCCCAGCTGTGAAATGCAGCTCTAATCCTAGGTATGGAAGTGACCAAAGTGGGGGGGGGCTCACGCTAATTTAAGGTAATTAGGTTAAGAAGTTGTTTTAAAAACTCCTCTAAGATCAGGTAATAAGAGAAGTTTGCAGGTAAGTGTCATCCCTGGATGTCTAGCAGGCTCCGCTGGGCCTTTCACAGCGTTAGGTGCTCGTGTTCTTGGGGAGCTGTGACCTTCAGACCAAGTGACGCAGCGACATTAGCTCTCCCTAAAGTTTTCCCACGCTGATCATCGAGTCGAGTATCAAATCTTGCTTCAATTCATCTGAAAATTCAGTTTAGAAGTAAAAGGAGATGGCTGTCTTGTAAAGAGTATTTTAAATTCTAACGAACATTAATTCTTTTCCTTTCCTTGAAGCACTGTAACAGCTTTGCTATCAGACCCATAAAGCCATGAAACTGTGTTGAAAACAATGGATTCTTCTGATGTATGGTACCAAATGAAAACGTATTTAACTTTCCAGTCCGGGTTTTCTTCTACAGATAAACAGAACGCGCGTTACACTGTCTCTAGACAATAACTCTGACCCTCGGCACCTCTCTTACAGCCCTCCATTTTCCTGGATGAAATCTGCCAAGTAGAAAAGCTCCGCGACTCCTACGGCGCGATGGCTGACTGCTGCAGCAAAGCCGATCCGGAAAGAAATGAGTGTTTCCTGTCCTTTAAAGTTCCCCAGCCAGACTTCGTGCAGCCATACGTACGACCAGCTTCTGATGTCATATGCCAGGAGTACCAGGACAACCGGGTGTCTCTCCTGGGACAGTAAGAAAAATGGCCATTTTATCTGTTGGAAGTAGTTAGTCGAGGGATCCCCGAGCTATCGAGAGCGTGGGCGTGCAGGACACGGGGAAAAGTTGCAAGTACTCAACCTCCCATCTGCTCGTTTAAAACAGTTGCTCAGTCACTGAATATTCAAAGCTCTGCTTACCTTTTTCATTCCATGCTAGAGCAGGTTTTTCCATTCAAAAGTAGGCTTTAAAGGATCAGAGAGTTGAAAATGAAGACTAAATCTCGGGGACTTTCCCCTGCTCCCCCCCATAAAAGCCCTGAAGAACCAGCGCATCTTTCCCTCGCTGTGATCGAGTCCTGCTTCAGAGACAGCGAGATTTAGCAGAACGTTTACCATAAGTAGGCAGTATGTTGGGGAAGTAGATGACATTTAAAATCTATAGAGGCTCTAAGAGATTTAAGGCCATTTACTGTTGTTATTGGAGCATGCAACTTATTTTTTCCTTATAGCTTCATCTACACTGTTGCAAGAAGAAACCCCTTCTTGTATGCCCCGACCATCCTCAGCCTGGCTGCTGATTACGAGCACGCGCTTCAGAGCTGTTGCAAAGAGAGCGACATCAATGCTTGCTTGGATGAAAAGGTATGTGGGATTTTCAGCTCTGGGGGAAAACTGAGCAACGGGGCTGCTGCAGAAAGGTCCCTGCTGATCTTAGCAGCGATGCTACGCATAGCTGTATCATGAGAGCTCCCTCCTGTTCTTCCCCTATTTGTTGCCCAAGCAAGTGGCGGGGGGAAAGAGCGAGAAATGGGTAGAACATTCCCATTTGTGCAAATCTGTATGTGCAGAACTTGTAGAGAAGGGTCAGGATTAATCACGTGTTACCTGCTATGGATTCACAGGGCTAACTTCCCCGTAGCTTTGCTTTCTAGAGAACTGTAGCCAAGACTTCACGTTAACCTTGAGAATGGCGTGAGCCAACCTTTCCCTTCATTTCCGACTCTGTCCCAGTGATTTCTGGGTAATCAGTGCTTTGAAAAACAACTTTCACCCCTTTGAAGCCACAGGGGTTCAGTAAAATAGGAGTACTGGGTGAACAGCAGCGTGCCTGCAGAAGAACCGCAGCGTGCCTTAAGGCATAGCGGGCAGGCTGGAAGTTAAACGCCGACTGCAGACTGGTTAGGACTGCCCAAGCAATTCTCAGGTGGCTTTTCATCAGAGCTGACTGGACCAGAACCTGCCCTGTTCCTGAAGTGAAGGGATTTTCGGATTTGCTTTTTCTCAGTCCGTTAGACGTTATCAGTTTAATGTGACAACGTGCATCCTGTTGTTACAGGCAGCTGCCATAAAAGAAAGGGCCAAGAAAGTAAGCGTGAAGCAGGAGTATTCTTGTGGAATCCTCAACAAGTTTGGCGAGAGAACGTTCCAAGCAGAGTAAGTTCCCATCAGCTTTCTTACCAAAACTCCCTCTGTTAACCTACACCTCAAGCTGCTCAAGAGGAAGACAACAGCATCCGTAGTTCCTGGTACTTCTGGCTGAAGAGCATTGTCCAACAGAATAGAGACCAGCGGGTCAGTCTTTCAACACTAGGCCAACAGCAACTTCTTAGACCGTTCCGTGAAATACAGTGTTTCATTCAGATCAGTTTCTGCAGAAAGACTGGAAGTAAAGGAGAACTGCTAGCGAGTACTTGTAAAAAGATCAGCCATGAGAGTTACAGAGGAATGAAACCGTTTGATCCTTAGAGCAGTCAGAGAGTCAAATCACCGCTGCCAAAGGGGCGCGTGGAAGATTTAAGAAGGACGTTTGCAATTGCACAGCGAATCACCCGCCTAAGCAGAGAGAACTGTTTTCGTTCTGTGGCTAGTCTAACACACCAACATTAACTAGGATTAACCTTACCAGATATAGTCAGCTTTGATGTAAAGCTTTAGTTAGGACTATATACGTCTGAGCTAAGTAGTCTCGAGGTGTTTAACAGTCACCCGAGAGCGATGGGGAATTCAAGGGTGCGATTCTTTGGTAGGCAGCTCGCATAGAGAGAAAAAAAAACCGAACAAACAAAAAAAACCCCAACACAACTCACCAACTTGTTACTCTTTTAAAGGAGCACCCCGTGCTCCTTTTTTTAATGCCCTTTTCCACTAGCCACTGGAAATGAGATGAGAAAAATGAATGAATGTTTACTGGAAACAATGCTTATCTGCAGTGTCCTAAGTGTTAGTGACTTACAAGGTTTCTGTTCAATACGGAGCTTTCAACTAAAAGTAACTTTATTCTTTTTCACCTAGTAAACTTGCTATCATAAGCCAGAAATATCCCAAGGCTCCGTTCTCAGAAGTAGAGAAAATTGTACAAGACATTAAGGGCATCTACAAAGAGTGCTGCGAAGGGGACATGGTGGAGTGCATGGATGACAGGGTAAGCCAAGCCTCTTTCAAAAACGTTTACGTACTTCAAACAGAAAATATTTAGGAAGGCAACAATTTGTGCCCTAGTGCCCAAGAACCCTAGGGAGCAGCCTGCGTGTAAGGATTAGCAATTCTCCCGTGCTTGGGAACATCGCGCTCGACACGCGCAGCGCGCGCCCATCCCTCTGATTATTCCTCTTTGTGTGGAGACAGCAATTCTTTAGGAAAGGGGCGACCCGAATGGAAAGGGAAGAGTCTGAAAAAGAGAGAGATTAATCAATCTACCTTTAAATTATTATTTCATAGCCGGTCTGATAGCATGTTTTAATTTTACAGGCAGAGCTTATGACCTACATATGCTCTAAACAAGATGTTTTCTCAAGTAAAATCAAAGACTGCTGCGAGAAGCCAGTTGTGGAACGAAGCCAGTGCATTATCGAAGCAGAGATCGATGACAAACCTGAAAATCTTCCTGAACTCGTTGAACTATACATCCAAGATCAGGATCTGTGCAAGAGCTACGAGGCAGACCACGACAAGTTCTTGGCACGGTAAGTAGTGCCAACAGCACGCGTGCTTCAACTTTCCTGCAAACGATCCTCTGCCTTTTCTGGGCTACGGGCTTTTGCACCCCTGGGGGAAAAAAAAACCCATCCTTTTGGGTGTCTCAGCTCCACGTGGAGAAAAGAGATGACCGCACAGAGGTACAGTGGAACTAGCGTAGCTTCAACCCTAGCTGAACCCCTAGTTTCTCATTCATGCTCCGTGACTCTTTCTGTTCAGTGTGGTCCTGCTTATCAAAGCTGAGCGTAACAGCGCCTCGCTTTGATTCAAGGGCTTTGTGCACGCCCACGTACATTATCTGCTTAAGAAGTATTCTGTCCCGGGGAGCTCTTCGGTTCCTCTTACATCTGCTCTGTTGGCAGACAACGGAACGACCAAAAAAATTCTGTTCAAACAAGCAAACAGTGTTCCGAGCTCATTGTCCACCTTACTTGATCTTATCCGAGGAACTCTCCTTGTCCATTACTGCGTCGGGCCTGAAGAAAGAAGAGTGTCATCCAGGAGCTCTAATTCTGTCTGTCCTTCAGGTTTGTTTACGAGCACGGACGAAGACACCCTGACTGGTCCTCGCAGCTGATTCTGAGAGTGGCTAAGGGATACGAAGCGTACATGGAGAAGTGCTGCAAGACCGACAACCCTGCCGAGTGTTACGGAAAATCTGTAGGTGCAAAGCTCTCTTTGCTGAACCGCACTAGGACGCGGGGCCGGTACCTATCAGGAAACAGTTAGGCTGCGAAGCTCCTACGGAAGGGCAGACAGAAAGCATTTTGAGAGACTAACCCCAGGGGAAGCTAGCATTCTGCTGGGAGATGAAACAGTCCTCGCACGGTTGATCATCCTATACTTAAAAAACATTCACCTGATTTAAAGAAAAAATAGACCAACCCCCCCCCCCATTGTCTAGAGAGTAAGTCCTATGGGAAATGACATGCCAAAAATCTTCTTGCCTTTTTAACGGAATTCCTGTTAGAACTTCAGCCTCCCATGAGAATCGGGTCCTCCCTACGCCATCCAGGCTGTACAGAAGCGGTCGGCCTTGCAAAACGAGCATCTTGCAGTTAATAAGATGTAGAAGAGGTCACAAAGAATATTTGTATGACTGTTACCAGGATGTCCCGCTCTGACGTGACTACTGTATTTATACTTGTTTGCAGAAAGACGTTCTGAACCAACATATCAAAGAAACTCAGGATGTTGTAAAGACGAACTGCGAGCTTCTCAACACCCACGGCGAGGCAGACTTCCTGAAAGCGTAAGCACTTGCTGATAGATACTCTTGAATGTAAACAACGATTCTGACAGCTTCGGGCAAATTTATTTGGTTTTCACTTCTATTCCCACTTCAGTGGTCTAGCTCAGGAGAACTTGCTTTGAAGGCGAGCACTCATTTTGATGTGACTTTTTCAGACTTCTGATCCGCTACACTAAGAAAATGCCTCAGGTATCCACTGATACCTTGCTTGAAATCGGAAAGAAAATGACAGCCGTCGGTACCAAGTGCTGCCAGCTCCCTGAAGACAGACGCCTTCCCTGTTCGGAGGGATATGTGAGTGCATCTGTTTATTCTCTCTGCCCCTCTCGGAGATGTCCTCTGTGCTGTTTCTTCTGATGGTAAACTCCCAGTGGTTTTTCATGAGCCCCGAGCTACACATCTACCAAACAGAATTCAAAGTCTGTTCATTTTTTGTGTGACCCGAGAACCTAAATAGCCGCCCGATGGCAGCTCGTGAAGCTGTTAGCTGAGCTTTGCTCTCCCTCACCGTGCCATTTCCAAGCAGGTGTTTGCGTCTGACAGCTTCCACTTCCAGCCGTGCTCTCGTGACAGAAACATCACCTGTTTCTTCTGTTCCTGAAGAAGGTGTAACTCACGTTGCTCCTCTTTTCCTTCTCTTCTCAGCTGAGCATTGTGATTCAGGATATGTGCAGGAGGCAGGAGACCTCACCTATCAACGACAACGTTTCCCACTGCTGCAGCGACTCCTACGCTAACAGGAGACCTTGTTTCACAGCCATGGGAGTAGATACCAAATACGTGCCCCCAGCATTTGACCCCGAGATGTTCAACTTTAATGACAAATTGTGCAGCGCTCCTGCTGCTGAACGGGAATTAGACCAGATGAAGTAAGAGCAAAGAAATACACCTTTGTAGAAAACCTTTTGCAGTGTAACACCTTGGGGGCGGGGGGCGGGGAGCAGAAGGAAGCTACAAACCCCCTATTTTGTCATCAGACTGGGACTTTGCTGGCGACAGAGAGAAAAAGAGGTGGAACTGCGTGTTTGGCCTGAGCTGGTCTGTCCATAACATCGTGTCGCTTGGAAGACACAAAATAGGCTATGTTCTTCAAGTGACATCAGTGTCGTAGCTGACCAGTTTGCCGTAGGTCCACTGCCAGTGCAAACCTTAACACATACTTAATTAAGACAGAAGAGAGATCATTTCAATCTGTTTTATTTTTTTTCCCCCCAGCTGTAACAGGGATAACAAAAAGCAAGCTGACGGCTGCGGTAGACTGGGAGTTTGGAGTCACAAATAGGCACAGGCTCCTCTAGGCATGACACACACACAAAACACCCTCCTAAATGAGCTGTGCCTGCACAGAACAGTGTGTTTTACATTGGGAAATCAAAGTACAACAAGCAGTGTTAACTGTGTCCCGTGGCTTTGTTTTCAGATTGCTCGTCAACCTCATTAAACGCAAGCCCCAGATGACAGAAGAACAAATCAAGACAATTTCTGGCGGTTTCACTGCCATGGTAGAAAAGTGCTGCAAGCAATCCAATATTGAGGCATGCTTTGGCGAAGAGGTATTTCCCATCTCCTTTTTAAAAGCAACCACCAAACCAAACCGAAAAACCTAAACTCACTAGGAAACCGTGGGCTGTGAAAGTGGTTCTGCAGACTTCGGGGGCCACTTGTCCTTGTGCCCTTACAATCAATTTGCCTGCAGAGCAGGCGTAAGCAAGACATAGATCCTGACCGTACAAGTACGGTCACAGAGAGTACCCATCGAAGAGCTCGGTGTGGAAGGGCTGTCTGGAGGAAGTGTAGGCCGGGCATCTGCTCAAAGCACAGCTAACTTCTAGGTTGGGTAAGGTTCTTCAGGGCCTTATCCAGAAGGGCTGAATATCTACAAGCCGTAGTTGAAAAAGATGTACGTGTAGGATCTAAACTCTCTCTCTAGAATACCTGAACTTCCTTTTTTGCTACAGATTCTCACAGAACTCTGAAAGATGACCGGTGAAAGGAGCAGTTGGCTCAATCACCAGAGACACCAAGAAAACACAGATAGCGGGGGGAGTCCAGCCGGTTACGCCCTATGAGCAGCC